>JAVHZZ010000289.1:0-97029 GCA_036250195.1 Mixophyes australis | reverse complement strand
AAACAACGCTTTTTTACACTCCGATCTCCCTTTCTCTTGGAAACAATGACTTACATCAATTCTTTTACATAATTCTTGTTTCTCATGACATTTCTAACATTGCCCACAATTATCAACTTTCTAAGTCTTTCTAAACAGGAGAAATCGCAAAACATAGTCATTTCTTCATTGGCGTCCAAAAACAACGCTTTTTTACACTCCGATCTCCCTTTCTCTTGGAAACAATGACTTACATCAATTCTTTTACATAATTCTTGTTTCTCATGACATTTCTAACATTGCCCACAATTATCAACTTTCTAAGTCTTTCTAAACAGGAGAAATCGCAAAACATAGTCATTTCTTCATTGGCGTCCAAAAACAACGCTTTTTTACACTCCGATCTCCCTTTCTCTTGGAAACAATGACTTACATCAATTCTTTTACATAATTCTTGTTTCTCATGACATTTCTAACATTGCCCACAATTATCAACTTTCTAAGTCTTTCTAAACAGGAGAAATCGCAAAACATAGTCATTTCTTCATTGGCGTCCAAAAACAACGCTTTTTTACACTCCGATCTCCCTTTCTCTTGGAAACAATGACTTACATCAATTCTTTTACATAATTCTTGTTTCTCATGACATTTCTAACATTGCCCACAATTATCAACTTTCTAAGTCTTTCTAAACTGGAGAAATCGCAAAACATAGTCATTTCTTCATTGGCGTCCAAAAACAACGCTTTTTTACACTCCGATCTCCCTTTCTCTTGGAAACAATGACTTACATCAATTCTTTTACATAATTCTTGTTTCTCATGACATTTCTAACATTGCCCACAATTATCAACTTTCTAAGTCTTTCTAAACAGGAGAAATCGCAAAACATAGTCATTTCTTCATTGGCGTCCAAAAACAACGCTTTTTTACACTCCGATCTCCCTTTCTCTTGGAAACAATGACTTACATCAATTCTTTTACATAATTCTTGTTTCTCATGACATTTCTAACATTGCCCACAATTATCAACTTTCTAAGTCTTTCTAAACAGGAGAAATCGCAAAACATAGTCATTTCTTCATTGGCGTCCAAAAACAACGCTTTTTTACACTCCGATCTCCCTTTCTCTTGGAAACAATGACTTACATCAATTCTTTTACATAATTCTTGTTTCTCATGACATTTCTAACATTGCCCACAATTATCAACTTTCTAAGTCTTTCTAAACAGGAGAAATCGCAAAACATAGTCATTTCTTCATTGGCGTCCAAAAACAACGCTTTTTTACACTCCGATCTCCCTTTCTCTTGGAAACAATGACTTACATCAATTCTTTTACATAATTCTTGTTTCTCATGACATTTCTAACATTGCCCACAATTATCAACTTTCTAAGTCTTTCTAAACAGGAGAAATCGCAAAACATAGTCATTTCTTCATTGGCGTCCAAAAACAACGCTTTTTTACACTCCGATCTCCCTTTCTCTTGGAAACAATGACTTACATCAATTCTTTTACATAATTCTTGTTTCTCATGACATTTCTAACATTGCCCACAATTATCAACTTTCTAAGTCTTTCTAAACAGGAGAAATCGCAAAACATAGTCATTTCTTCATTGGCGTCCAAAAACAACGCTTTTTTACACTCCGATCTCCCTTTCTCTTGGAAACAATGACTTACATCAATTCTTTTACATAATTCTTGTTTCTCATGACATTTCTAACATTGCCCACAATTATCAACTTTCTAAGTCTTTCTAAACAGGAGAAATCGCAAAACATAGTCATTTCTTCATTGGCGTCCAAAAACAACGCTTTTTTACACTCCGATCTCCCTTTCTCTTGGAAACAATGACTTACATCAATTCTTTTACATAATTCTTGTTTCTCATGACATTTCTAACATTGCCCACAATTATCAACTTTCTAAGTCTTTCTAAACAGGAGAAATCGCAAAACATAGTCATTTCTTCATTGGCGTCCAAAAACAACGCTTTTTTACACTCCGATCTCCCTTTCTCTTGGAAACAATGACTTACATCAATTCTTTTACATAATTCTTGTTTCTCATGACATTTCTAACATTGCCCACAATTATCAACTTTCTAAGTCTTTCTAAACAGGAGAAATCGCAAAACATAGTCATTTCTTCATTGGCGTCCAAAAACAACGCTTTTTTACACTCCGATCTCCCTTTCTCTTGGAAACAATGACTTACATCAATTCTTTTACATAATTCTTGTTTCTCATGACATTTCTAACATTGCCCACAATTATCAACTTTCTAAGTCTTTCTAAACAGGAGAAATCGCAAAACATAGTCATTTCTTCATTGGCGTCCAAAAACAACGCTTTTTTACACTCCGATCTCCCTTTCTCTTGGAAACAATGACTTACATCAATTCTTTTACATAATTCTTGTTTCTCATGACATTTCTAACATTGCCCACAATTATCAACTTTCTAAGTCTTTCTAAACAGGAGAAATCGCAAAACATAGTCATTTCTTCATTGGCGTCCAAAAACAACGCTTTTTTACACTCCGATCTCCCTTTCTCTTGGAAACAATGACTTACATCAATTCTTTTACATAATTCTTGTTTCTCATGACATTTCTAACATTGCCCACAATTATCAACTTTCTAAGTCTTTCTAAACAGGAGAAATCGCAAAACATAGTCATTTCTTCATTGGCGTCCAAAAACAACGCTTTTTTACACTCCGATCTCCCTTTCTCTTGGAAACAATGACTTACATCAATTCTTTTACATAATTCTTGTTTCTCATGACATTTCTAACATTGCCCACAATTATCAACTTTCTAAGTCTTTCTAAACAGGAGAAATCGCAAAACATAGTCATTTCTTCATTGGCGTCCAAAAACAACGCTTTTTTACACTCCGATCTCCCTTTCTCTTGGAAACAATGACTTACATCAATTCTTTTACATAATTCTTGTTTCTCATGACATTTCTAACATTGCCCACAATTATCAACTTTCTAAGTCTTTCTAAACAGGAGAAATCGCAAAACATAGTCATTTCTTCATTGGCGTCCAAAAACAACGCTTTTTTACACTCCGATCTCCCTTTCTCTTGGAAACAATGACTTACATCAATTCTTTTACATAATTCTTGTTTCTCATGACATTTCTAACATTGCCCACAATTATCAACTTTCTAAGTCTTTCTAAACAGGAGAAATCGCAAAACATAGTCATTTCTTCATTGGCGTCCAAAAACAACGCTTTTTTACACTCCGATCTCCCTTTCTCTTGGAAACAATGACTTACATCAATTCTTTTACATAATTCTTGTTTCTCATGACATTTCTAACATTGCCCACAATTATCAACTTTCTAAGTCTTTCTAAACAGGAGAAATCGCAAAACATAGTCATTTCTTCATTGGCGTCCAAAAACAACGCTTTTTTACACTCCGATCTCCCTTTCTCTTGGAAACAATGACTTACATCAATTCTTTTACATAATTCTTGTTTCTCATGACATTTCTAACATTGCCCACAATTATCAACTTTCTAAGTCTTTCTAAACAGGAGAAATCGCAAAACATAGTCATTTCTTCATTGGCGTCCAAAAACAACGCTTTTTTACACTCCGATCTCCCTTTCTCTTGGAAACAATGACTTACATCAATTCTTTTACATAATTCTTGTTTCTCATGACATTTCTAACATTGCCCACAATTATCAACTTTCTAAGTCTTTCTAAACAGGAGAAATCGCAAAACATAGTCATTTCTTCATTGGCGTCCAAAAACAACGCTTTTTTACACTCCGATCTCCCTTTCTCTTGGAAACAATGACTTACATCAATTCTTTTACATAATTCTTGTTTCTCATGACATTTCTAACATTGCCCACAATTATCAACTTTCTAAGTCTTTCTAAACAGGAGAAATCGCAAAACATAGTCATTTCTTCATTGGCGTCCAAAAACAACGCTTTTTTACACTCCGATCTCCCTTTCTCTTGGAAACAATGACTTACATCAATTCTTTTACATAATTCTTGTTTCTCATGACATTTCTAACATTGCCCACAATTATCAACTTTCTAAGTCTTTCTAAACAGGAGAAATCGCAAAACATAGTCATTTCTTCATTGGCGTCCAAAAACAACGCTTTTTTACACTCCGATCTCCCTTTCTCTTGGAAACAATGACTTACATCAATTCTTTTACATAATTCTTGTTTCTCATGACATTTCTAACATTGCCCACAATTATCAACTTTCTAAGTCTTTCTAAACAGGAGAAATCGCAAAACATAGTCATTTCTTCATTGGCGTCCAAAAACAACGCTTTTTTACACTCCGATCTCCCTTTCTCTTGGAAACAATGACTTACATCAATTCTTTTACATAATTCTTGTTTCTCATGACATTTCTAACATTGCCCACAATTATCAACTTTCTAAGTCTTTCTAAACAGGAGAAATCGCAAAACATAGTCATTTCTTCATTGGCGTCCAAAAACAACGCTTTTTTACACTCCGATCTCCCTTTCTCTTGGAAACAATGACTTACATCAATTCTTTTACATAATTCTTGTTTCTCATGACATTTCTAACATTGCCCACAATTATCAACTTTCTAAGTCTTTCTAAACAGGAGAAATCGCAAAACATAGTCATTTCTTCATTGGCGTCCAAAAACAACGCTTTTTTACACTCCGATCTCCCTTTCTCTTGGAAACAATGACTTACATCAATTCTTTTACATAATTCTTGTTTCTCATGACATTTCTAACATTGCCCACAATTATCAACTTTCTAAGTCTTTCTAAACAGGAGAAATCGCAAAACATAGTCATTTCTTCATTGGCGTCCAAAAACAACGCTTTTTTACACTCCGATCTCCCTTTCTCTTGGAAACAATGACTTACATCAATTCTTTTACATAATTCTTGTTTCTCATGACATTTCTAACATTGCCCACAATTATCAACTTTCTAAGTCTTTCTAAACAGGAGAAATCGCAAAACATAGTCATTTCTTCATTGGCGTCCAAAAACAACGCTTTTTTACACTCCGATCTCCCTTTCTCTTGGAAACAATGACTTACATCAATTCTTTTACATAATTCTTGTTTCTCATGACATTTCTAACATTGCCCACAATTATCAACTTTCTAAGTCTTTCTAAACAGGAGAAATCGCAAAACATAGTCATTTCTTCATTGGCGTCCAAAAACAACGCTTTTTTACACTCCGATCTCCCTTTCTCTTGGAAACAATGACTTACATCAATTCTTTTACATAATTCTTGTTTCTCATGACATTTCTAACATTGCCCACAATTATCAACTTTCTAAGTCTTTCTAAACAGGAGAAATCGCAAAACATAGTCATTTCTTCATTGGCGTCCAAAAACAACGCTTTTTTACACTCCGATCTCCCTTTCTCTTGGAAACAATGACTTACATCAATTCTTTTACATAATTCTTGTTTCTCATGACATTTCTAACATTGCCCACAATTATCAACTTTCTAAGTCTTTCTAAACAGGAGAAATCGCAAAACATAGTCATTTCTTCATTGGCGTCCAAAAACAACGCTTTTTTACACTCCGATCTCCCTTTCTCTTGGAAACAATGACTTACATCAATTCTTTTACATAATTCTTGTTTCTCATGACATTTCTAACATTGCCCACAATTATCAACTTTCTAAGTCTTTCTAAACAGGAGAAATCGCAAAACATAGTCATTTCTTCATTGGCGTCCAAAAACAACGCTTTTTTACACTCCGATCTCCCTTTCTCTTGGAAACAATGACTTACATCAATTCTTTTACATAATTCTTGTTTCTCATGACATTTCTAACATTGCCCACAATTATCAACTTTCTAAGTCTTTCTAAACAGGAGAAATCGCAAAACATAGTCATTTCTTCATTGGCGTCCAAAAACAACGCTTTTTTACACTCCGATCTCCCTTTCTCTTGGAAACAATGACTTACATCAATTCTTTTACATAATTCTTGTTTCTCATGACATTTCTAACATTGCCCACAATTATCAACTTTCTAAGTCTTTCTAAACAGGAGAAATCGCAAAACATAGTCATTTCTTCATTGGCGTCCAAAAACAACGCTTTTTTACACTCCGATCTCCCTTTCTCTTGGAAACAATGACTTACATCAATTCTTTTACATAATTCTTGTTTCTCATGACATTTCTAACATTGCCCACAATTATCAACTTTCTAAGTCTTTCTAAACAGGAGAAATCGCAAAACATAGTCATTTCTTCATTGGCGTCCAAAAACAACGCTTTTTTACACTCCGATCTCCCTTTCTCTTGGAAACAATGACTTACATCAATTCTTTTACATAATTCTTGTTTCTCATGACATTTCTAACATTGCCCACAATTATCAACTTTCTAAGTCTTTCTAAACAGGAGAAATCGCAAAACATAGTCATTTCTTCATTGGCGTCCAAAAACAACGCTTTTTTACACTCCGATCTCCCTTTCTCTTGGAAACAATGACTTACATCAATTCTTTTACATAATTCTTGTTTCTCATGACATTTCTAACATTGCCCACAATTATCAACTTTCTAAGTCTTTCTAAACAGGAGAAATCGCAAAACATAGTCATTTCTTCATTGGCGTCCAAAAACAACGCTTTTTTACACTCCGATCTCCCTTTCTCTTGGAAACAATGACTTACATCAATTCTTTTACATAATTCTTGTTTCTCATGACATTTCTAACATTGCCCACAATTATCAACTTTCTAAGTCTTTCTAAACAGGAGAAATCGCAAAACATAGTCATTTCTTCATTGGCGTCCAAAAACAACGCTTTTTTACACTCCGATCTCCCTTTCTCTTGGAAACAATGACTTACATCAATTCTTTTACATAATTCTTGTTTCTCATGACATTTCTAACATTGCCCACAATTATCAACTTTCTAAGTCTTTCTAAACAGGAGAAATCGCAAAACATAGTCATTTCTTCATTGGCGTCCAAAAACAACGCTTTTTTACACTCCGATCTCCCTTTCTCTTGGAAACAATGACTTACATCAATTCTTTTACATAATTCTTGTTTCTCATGACATTTCTAACATTGCCCACAATTATCAACTTTCTAAGTCTTTCTAAACAGGAGAAATCGCAAAACATAGTCATTTCTTCATTGGCGTCCAAAAACAACGCTTTTTTACACTCCGATCTCCCTTTCTCTTGGAAACAATGACTTACATCAATTCTTTTACATAATTCTTGTTTCTCATGACATTTCTAACATTGCCCACAATTATCAACTTTCTAAGTCTTTCTAAACAGGAGAAATCGCAAAACATAGTCATTTCTTCATTGGCGTCCAAAAACAACGCTTTTTTACACTCCGATCTCCCTTTCTCTTGGAAACAATGACTTACATCAATTCTTTTACATAATTCTTGTTTCTCATGACATTTCTAACATTGCCCACAATTATCAACTTTCTAAGTCTTTCTAAACAGGAGAAATCGCAAAACATAGTCATTTCTTCATTGGCGTCCAAAAACAACGCTTTTTTACACTCCGATCTCCCTTTCTCTTGGAAACAATGACTTACATCAATTCTTTTACATAATTCTTGTTTCTCATGACATTTCTAACATTGCCCACAATTATCAACTTTCTAAGTCTTTCTAAACAGGAGAAATCGCAAAACATAGTCATTTCTTCATTGGCGTCCAAAAACAACGCTTTTTTACACTCCGATCTCCCTTTCTCTTGGAAACAATGACTTACATCAATTCTTTTACATAATTCTTGTTTCTCATGACATTTCTAACATTGCCCACAATTATCAACTTTCTAAGTCTTTCTAAACAGGAGAAATCGCAAAACATAGTCATTTCTTCATTGGCGTCCAAAAACAACGCTTTTTTACACTCCGATCTCCCTTTCTCTTGGAAACAATGACTTACATCAATTCTTTTACATAATTCTTGTTTCTCATGACATTTCTAACATTGCCCACAATTATCAACTTTCTAAGTCTTTCTAAACAGGAGAAATCGCAAAACATAGTCATTTCTTCATTGGCGTCCAAAAACAACGCTTTTTTACACTCCGATCTCCCTTTCTCTTGGAAACAATGACTTACATCAATTCTTTTACATAATTCTTGTTTCTCATGACATTTCTAACATTGCCCACAATTATCAACTTTCTAAGTCTTTCTAAACAGGAGAAATCGCAAAACATAGTCATTTCTTCATTGGCGTCCAAAAACAACGCTTTTTTACACTCCGATCTCCCTTTCTCTTGGAAACAATGACTTACATCAATTCTTTTACATAATTCTTGTTTCTCATGACATTTCTAACATTGCCCACAATTATCAACTTTCTAAGTCTTTCTAAACAGGAGAAATCGCAAAACATAGTCATTTCTTCATTGGCGTCCAAAAACAACGCTTTTTTACACTCCGATCTCCCTTTCTCTTGGAAACAATGACTTACATCAATTCTTTTACATAATTCTTGTTTCTCATGACATTTCTAACATTGCCCACAATTATCAACTTTCTAAGTCTTTCTAAACAGGAGAAATCGCAAAACATAGTCATTTCTTCATTGGCGTCCAAAAACAACGCTTTTTTACACTCCGATCTCCCTTTCTCTTGGAAACAATGACTTACATCAATTCTTTTACATAATTCTTGTTTCTCATGACATTTCTAACATTGCCCACAATTATCAACTTTCTAAGTCTTTCTAAACAGGAGAAATCGCAAAACATAGTCATTTCTTCATTGGCGTCCAAAAACAACGCTTTTTTACACTCCGATCTCCCTTTCTCTTGGAAACAATGACTTACATCAATTCTTTTACATAATTCTTGTTTCTCATGACATTTCTAACATTGCCCACAATTATCAACTTTCTAAGTCTTTCTAAACAGGAGAAATCGCAAAACATAGTCATTTCTTCATTGGCGTCCAAAAACAACGCTTTTTTACACTCCGATCTCCCTTTCTCTTGGAAACAATGACTTACATCAATTCTTTTACATAATTCTTGTTTCTCATGACATTTCTAACATTGCCCACAATTATCAACTTTCTAAGTCTTTCTAAACAGGAGAAATCGCAAAACATAGTCATTTCTTCATTGGCGTCCAAAAACAACGCTTTTTTACACTCCGATCTCCCTTTCTCTTGGAAACAATGACTTACATCAATTCTTTTACATAATTCTTGTTTCTCATGACATTTCTAACATTGCCCACAATTATCAACTTTCTAAGTCTTTCTAAACAGGAGAAATCGCAAAACATAGTCATTTCTTCATTGGCGTCCAAAAACAACGCTTTTTTACACTCCGATCTCCCTTTCTCTTGGAAACAATGACTTACATCAATTCTTTTACATAATTCTTGTTTCTCATGACATTTCTAACATTGCCCACAATTATCAACTTTCTAAGTCTTTCTAAACAGGAGAAATCGCAAAACATAGTCATTTCTTCATTGGCGTCCAAAAACAACGCTTTTTTACACTCCGATCTCCCTTTCTCTTGGAAACAATGACTTACATCAATTCTTTTACATAATTCTTGTTTCTCATGACATTTCTAACATTGCCCACAATTATCAACTTTCTAAGTCTTTCTAAACAGGAGAAATCGCAAAACATAGTCATTTCTTCATTGGCGTCCAAAAACAACGCTTTTTTACACTCCGATCTCCCTTTCTCTTGGAAACAATGACTTACATCAATTCTTTTACATAATTCTTGTTTCTCATGACATTTCTAACATTGCCCACAATTATCAACTTTCTAAGTCTTTCTAAACAGGAGAAATCGCAAAACATAGTCATTTCTTCATTGGCGTCCAAAAACAACGCTTTTTTACACTCCGATCTCCCTTTCTCTTGGAAACAATGACTTACATCAATTCTTTTACATAATTCTTGTTTCTCATGACATTTCTAACATTGCCCACAATTATCAACTTTCTAAGTCTTTCTAAACAGGAGAAATCGCAAAACATAGTCATTTCTTCATTGGCGTCCAAAAACAACGCTTTTTTACACTCCGATCTCCCTTTCTCTTGGAAACAATGACTTACATCAATTCTTTTACATAATTCTTGTTTCTCATGACATTTCTAACATTGCCCACAATTATCAACTTTCTAAGTCTTTCTAAACAGGAGAAATCGCAAAACATAGTCATTTCTTCATTGGCGTCCAAAAACAACGCTTTTTTACACTCCGATCTCCCTTTCTCTTGGAAACAATGACTTACATCAATTCTTTTACATAATTCTTGTTTCTCATGACATTTCTAACATTGCCCACAATTATCAACTTTCTAAGTCTTTCTAAACAGGAGAAATCGCAAAACATAGTCATTTCTTCATTGGCGTCCAAAAACAACGCTTTTTTACACTCCGATCTCCCTTTCTCTTGGAAACAATGACTTACATCAATTCTTTTACATAATTCTTGTTTCTCATGACATTTCTAACATTGCCCACAATTATCAACTTTCTAAGTCTTTCTAAACAGGAGAAATCGCAAAACATAGTCATTTCTTCATTGGCGTCCAAAAACAACGCTTTTTTACACTCCGATCTCCCTTTCTCTTGGAAACAATGACTTACATCAATTCTTTTACATAATTCTTGTTTCTCATGACATTTCTAACATTGCCCACAATTATCAACTTTCTAAGTCTTTCTAAACAGGAGAAATCGCAAAACATAGTCATTTCTTCATTGGCGTCCAAAAACAACGCTTTTTTACACTCCGATCTCCCTTTCTCTTGGAAACAAGGACTTACATCAATTCTTTTACATAATTCTTGTTTCTCATGACATTTCTAACATTGCCCACAATTATCAACTTTCTAAGTCTTTCTAAACAGGAGAAATCGCAAAACATAGTCATTTCTTCATTGGCGTCCAAAAACAACGCTTTTTTACACTCCGATCTCCCTTTCTCTTGGAAACAATGACTTACATCAATTCTTTTACATAATTCTTGTTTCTCATGACATTTCTAACATTGCCCACAATTATCAACTTTCTAAGTCTTTCTAAACAGGAGAAATCGCAAAACATAGTCATTTCTTCATTGGCGTCCAAAAACAACGCTTTTTTACACTCCGATCTCCCTTTCTCTTGGAAACAATGACTTACATCAATTCTTTTACATAATTCTTGTTTCTCATGACATTTCTAACATTGCCCACAATTATCAACTTTCTAAGTCTTTCTAAACAGGAGAAATCGCAAAACATAGTCATTTCTTCATTGGCGTCCAAAAACAACGCTTTTTTACACTCCGATCTCCCTTTCTCTTGGAAACAATGACTTACATCAATTCTTTTACATAATTCTTGTTTCTCATGACATTTCTAACATTGCCCACAATTATCAACTTTCTAAGTCTTTCTAAACAGGAGAAATCGCAAAACATAGTCATTTCTTCATTGGCGTCCAAAAACAACGCTTTTTTACACTCCGATCTCCCTTTCTCTTGGAAACAATGACTTACATCAATTCTTTTACATAATTCTTGTTTCTCATGACATTTCTAACATTGCCCACAATTATCAACTTTCTAAGTCTTTCTAAACAGGAGAAATCGCAAAACATAGTCATTTCTTCATTGGCGTCCAAAAACAACGCTTTTTTACACTCCGATCTCCCTTTCTCTTGGAAACAATGACTTACATCAATTCTTTTACATAATTCTTGTTTCTCATGACATTTCTAACATTGCCCACAATTATCAACTTTCTAAGTCTTTCTAAACAGGAGAAATCGCAAAACATAGTCATTTCTTCATTGGCGTCCAAAAACAACGCTTTTTTACACTCCGATCTCCCTTTCTCTTGGAAACAATGACTTACATCAATTCTTTTACATAATTCTTGTTTCTCATGACATTTCTAACATTGCCCACAATTATCAACTTTCTAAGTCTTTCTAAACAGGAGAAATCGCAAAACATAGTCATTTCTTCATTGGCGTCCAAAAACAACGCTTTTTTACACTCCGATCTCCCTTTCTCTTGGAAACAATGACTTACATCAATTCTTTTACATAATTCTTGTTTCTCATGACATTTCTAACATTGCCCACAATTATCAACTTTCTAAGTCTTTCTAAACAGGAGAAATCGCAAAACATAGTCATTTCTTCATTGGCGTCCAAAAACAACGCTTTTTTACACTCCGATCTCCCTTTCTCTTGGAAACAATGACTTACATCAATTCTTTTACATAATTCTTGTTTCTCATGACATTTCTAACATTGCCCACAATTATCAACTTTCTAAGTCTTTCTAAACAGGAGAAATCGCAAAACATAGTCATTTCTTCATTGGCGTCCAAAAACAACGCTTTTTTACACTCCGATCTCCCTTTCTCTTGGAAACAATGACTTACATCAATTCTTTTACATAATTCTTGTTTCTCATGACATTTCTAACATTGCCCACAATTATCAACTTTCTAAGTCTTTCTAAACAGGAGAAATCGCAAAACATAGTCATTTCTTCATTGGCGTCCAAAAACAACGCTTTTTTACACTCCGATCTCCCTTTCTCTTGGAAACAATGACTTACATCAATTCTTTTACATAATTCTTGTTTCTCATGACATTTCTAACATTGCCCACAATTATCAACTTTCTAAGTCTTTCTAAACAGGAGAAATCGCAAAACATAGTCATTTCTTCATTGGCGTCCAAAAACAACGCTTTTTTACACTCCGATCTCCCTTTCTCTTGGAAACAATGACTTACATCAATTCTTTTACATAATTCTTGTTTCTCATGACATTTCTAACATTGCCCACAATTATCAACTTTCTAAGTCTTTCTAAACAGGAGAAATCGCAAAACATAGTCATTTCTTCATTGGCGTCCAAAAACAACGCTTTTTTACACTCCGATCTCCCTTTCTCTTGGAAACAATGACTTACATCAATTCTTTTACATAATTCTTGTTTCTCATGACATTTCTAACATTGCCCACAATTATCAACTTTCTAAGTCTTTCTAAACAGGAGAAATCGCAAAACATAGTCATTTCTTCATTGGCGTCCAAAAACAACGCTTTTTTACACTCCGATCTCCCTTTCTCTTGGAAACAATGACTTACATCAATTCTTTTACATAATTCTTGTTTCTCATGACATTTCTAACATTGCCCACAATTATCAACTTTCTAAGTCTTTCTAAACAGGAGAAATCGCAAAACATAGTCATTTCTTCATTGGCGTCCAAAAACAACGCTTTTTTACACTCCGATCTCCCTTTCTCTTGGAAACAATGACTTACATCAATTCTTTTACATAATTCTTGTTTCTCATGACATTTCTAACATTGCCCACAATTATCAACTTTCTAAGTCTTTCTAAACAGGAGAAATCGCAAAACATAGTCATTTCTTCATTGGCGTCCAAAAACAACGCTTTTTTACACTCCGATCTCCCTTTCTCTTGGAAACAATGACTTACATCAATTCTTTTACATAATTCTTGTTTCTCATGACATTTCTAACATTGCCCACAATTATCAACTTTCTAAGTCTTTCTAAACAGGAGAAATCGCAAAACATAGTCATTTCTTCATTGGCGTCCAAAAACAACGCTTTTTTACACTCCGATCTCCCTTTCTCTTGGAAACAATGACTTACATCAATTCTTTTACATAATTCTTGTTTCTCATGACATTTCTAACATTGCCCACAATTATCAACTTTCTAAGTCTTTCTAAACAGGAGAAATCGCAAAACATAGTCATTTCTTCATTGGCGTCCAAAAACAACGCTTTTTTACACTCCGATCTCCCTTTCTCTTGGAAACAATGACTTACATCAATTCTTTTACATAATTCTTGTTTCTCATGACATTTCTAACATTGCCCACAATTATCAACTTTCTAAGTCTTTCTAAACAGGAGAAATCGCAAAACATAGTCATTTCTTCATTGGCGTCCAAAAACAACGCTTTTTTACACTCCGATCTCCCTTTCTCTTGGAAACAATGACTTACATCAATTCTTTTACATAATTCTTGTTTCTCATGACATTTCTAACATTGCCCACAATTATCAACTTTCTAAGTCTTTCTAAACAGGAGAAATCGCAAAACATAGTCATTTCTTCATTGGCGTCCAAAAACAACGCTTTTTTACACTCCGATCTCCCTTTCTCTTGGAAACAATGACTTACATCAATTCTTTTACATAATTCTTGTTTCTCATGACATTTCTAACATTGCCCACAATTATCAACTTTCTAAGTCTTTCTAAACAGGAGAAATCGCAAAACATAGTCATTTCTTCATTGGCGTCCAAAAACAACGCTTTTTTACACTCCGATCTCCCTTTCTCTTGGAAACAATGACTTACATCAATTCTTTTACATAATTCTTGTTTCTCATGACATTTCTAACATTGCCCACAATTATCAACTTTCTAAGTCTTTCTAAACAGGAGAAATCGCAAAACATAGTCATTTCTTCATTGGCGTCCAAAAACAACGCTTTTTTACACTCCGATCTCCCTTTCTCTTGGAAACAATGACTTACATCAATTCTTTTACATAATTCTTGTTTCTCATGACATTTCTAACATTGCCCACAATTATCAACTTTCTAAGTCTTTCTAAACAGGAGAAATCGCAAAACATAGTCATTTCTTCATTGGCGTCCAAAAACAACGCTTTTTTACACTCCGATCTCCCTTTCTCTTGGAAACAATGACTTACATCAATTCTTTTACATAATTCTTGTTTCTCATGACATTTCTAACATTGCCCACAATTATCAACTTTCTAAGTCTTTCTAAACAGGAGAAATCGCAAAACATAGTCATTTCTTCATTGGCGTCCAAAAACAACGCTTTTTTACACTCCGATCTCCCTTTCTCTTGGAAACAATGACTTACATCAATTCTTTTACATAATTCTTGTTTCTCATGACATTTCTAACATTGCCCACAATTATCAACTTTCTAAGTCTTTCTAAACAGGAGAAATCGCAAAACATAGTCATTTCTTCATTGGCGTCCAAAAACAACGCTTTTTTACACTCCGATCTCCCTTTCTCTTGGAAACAATGACTTACATCAATTCTTTTACATAATTCTTGTTTCTCATGACATTTCTAACATTGCCCACAATTATCAACTTTCTAAGTCTTTCTAAACAGGAGAAATCGCAAAACATAGTCATTTCTTCATTGGCGTCCAAAAACAACGCTTTTTTACACTCCGATCTCCCTTTCTCTTGGAAACAATGACTTACATCAATTCTTTTACATAATTCTTGTTTCTCATGACATTTCTAACATTGCCCACAATTATCAACTTTCTAAGTCTTTCTAAACAGGAGAAATCGCAAAACATAGTCATTTCTTCATTGGCGTCCAAAAACAACGCTTTTTTACACTCCGATCTCCCTTTCTCTTGGAAACAATGACTTACATCAATTCTTTTACATAATTCTTGTTTCTCATGACATTTCTAACATTGCCCACAATTATCAACTTTCTAAGTCTTTCTAAACAGGAGAAATCGCAAAACATAGTCATTTCTTCATTGGCGTCCAAAAACAACGCTTTTTTACACTCCGATCTCCCTTTCTCTTGGAAACAATGACTTACATCAATTCTTTTACATAATTCTTGTTTCTCATGACATTTCTAACATTGCCCACAATTATCAACTTTCTAAGTCTTTCTAAACAGGAGAAATCGCAAAACATAGTCATTTCTTCATTGGCGTCCAAAAACAACGCTTTTTTACACTCCGATCTCCCTTTCTCTTGGAAACAATGACTTACATCAATTCTTTTACATAATTCTTGTTTCTCATGACATTTCTAACATTGCCCACAATTATCAACTTTCTAAGTCTTTCTAAACAGGAGAAATCGCAAAACATAGTCATTTCTTCATTGGCGTCCAAAAACAACGCTTTTTTACACTCCGATCTCCCTTTCTCTTGGAAACAATGACTTACATCAATTCTTTTACATAATTCTTGTTTCTCATGACATTTCTAACATTGCCCACAATTATCAACTTTCTAAGTCTTTCTAAACAGGAGAAATCGCAAAACATAGTCATTTCTTCATTGGCGTCCAAAAACAACGCTTTTTTACACTCCGATCTCCCTTTCTCTTGGAAACAATGACTTACATCAATTCTTTTACATAATTCTTGTTTCTCATGACATTTCTAACATTGCCCACAATTATCAACTTTCTAAGTCTTTCTAAACAGGAGAAATCGCAAAACATAGTCATTTCTTCATTGGCGTCCAAAAACAACGCTTTTTTACACTCCGATCTCCCTTTCTCTTGGAAACAATGACTTACATCAATTCTTTTACATAATTCTTGTTTCTCATGACATTTCTAACATTGCCCACAATTATCAACTTTCTAAGTCTTTCTAAACAGGAGAAATCGCAAAACATAGTCATTTCTTCATTGGCGTCCAAAAACAACGCTTTTTTACACTCCGATCTCCCTTTCTCTTGGAAACAATGACTTACATCAATTCTTTTACATAATTCTTGTTTCTCATGACATTTCTAACATTGCCCACAATTATCAACTTTCTAAGTCTTTCTAAACAGGAGAAATCGCAAAACATAGTCATTTCTTCATTGGCGTCCAAAAACAACGCTTTTTTACACTCCGATCTCCCTTTCTCTTGGAAACAATGACTTACATCAATTCTTTTACATAATTCTTGTTTCTCATGACATTTCTAACATTGCCCACAATTATCAACTTTCTAAGTCTTTCTAAACAGGAGAAATCGCAAAACATAGTCATTTCTTCATTGGCGTCCAAAAACAACGCTTTTTTACACTCCGATCTCCCTTTCTCTTGGAAACAATGACTTACATCAATTCTTTTACATAATTCTTGTTTCTCATGACATTTCTAACATTGCCCACAATTATCAACTTTCTAAGTCTTTCTAAACAGGAGAAATCGCAAAACATAGTCATTTCTTCATTGGCGTCCAAAAACAACGCTTTTTTACACTCCGATCTCCCTTTCTCTTGGAAACAATGACTTACATCAATTCTTTTACATAATTCTTGTTTCTCATGACATTTCTAACATTGCCCACAATTATCAACTTTCTAAGTCTTTCTAAACAGGAGAAATCGCAAAACATAGTCATTTCTTCATTGGCGTCCAAAAACAACGCTTTTTTACACTCCGATCTCCCTTTCTCTTGGAAACAATGACTTACATCAATTCTTTTACATAATTCTTGTTTCTCATGACATTTCTAACATTGCCCACAATTATCAACTTTCTAAGTCTTTCTAAACAGGAGAAATCGCAAAACATAGTCATTTCTTCATTGGCGTCCAAAAACAACGCTTTTTTACACTCCGATCTCCCTTTCTCTTGGAAACAATGACTTACATCAATTCTTTTACATAATTCTTGTTTCTCATGACATTTCTAACATTGCCCACAATTATCAACTTTCTAAGTCTTTCTAAACAGGAGAAATCGCAAAACATAGTCATTTCTTCATTGGCGTCCAAAAACAACGCTTTTTTACACTCCGATCTCCCTTTCTCTTGGAAACAATGACTTACATCAATTCTTTTACATAATTCTTGTTTCTCATGACATTTCTAACATTGCCCACAATTATCAACTTTCTAAGTCTTTCTAAACAGGAGAAATCGCAAAACATAGTCATTTCTTCATTGGCGTCCAAAAACAACGCTTTTTTACACTCCGATCTCCCTTTCTCTTGGAAACAATGACTTACATCAATTCTTTTACATAATTCTTGTTTCTCATGACATTTCTAACATTGCCCACAATTATCAACTTTCTAAGTCTTTCTAAACAGGAGAAATCGCAAAACATAGTCATTTCTTCATTGGCGTCCAAAAACAACGCTTTTTTACACTCCGATCTCCCTTTCTCTTGGAAACAATGACTTACATCAATTCTTTTACATAATTCTTGTTTCTCATGACATTTCTAACATTGCCCACAATTATCAACTTTCTAAGTCTTTCTAAACAGGAGAAATCGCAAAACATAGTCATTTCTTCATTGGCGTCCAAAAACAACGCTTTTTTACACTCCGATCTCCCTTTCTCTTGGAAACAATGACTTACATCAATTCTTTTACATAATTCTTGTTTCTCATGACATTTCTAACATTGCCCACAATTATCAACTTTCTAAGTCTTTCTAAACAGGAGAAATCGCAAAACATAGTCATTTCTTCATTGGCGTCCAAAAACAACGCTTTTTTACACTCCGATCTCCCTTTCTCTTGGAAACAATGACTTACATCAATTCTTTTACATAATTCTTGTTTCTCATGACATTTCTAACATTGCCCACAATTATCAACTTTCTAAGTCTTTCTAAACAGGAGAAATCGCAAAACATAGTCATTTCTTCATTGGCGTCCAAAAACAACGCTTTTTTACACTCCGATCTCCCTTTCTCTTGGAAACAATGACTTACATCAATTCTTTTACATAATTCTTGTTTCTCATGACATTTCTAACATTGCCCACAATTATCAACTTTCTAAGTCTTTCTAAACAGGAGAAATCGCAAAACATAGTCATTTCTTCATTGGCGTCCAAAAACAACGCTTTTTTACACTCCGATCTCCCTTTCTCTTGGAAACAATGACTTACATCAATTCTTTTACATAATTCTTGTTTCTCATGACATTTCTAACATTGCCCACAATTATCAACTTTCTAAGTCTTTCTAAACAGGAGAAATCGCAAAACATAGTCATTTCTTCATTGGCGTCCAAAAACAACGCTTTTTTACACTCCGATCTCCCTTTCTCTTGGAAACAATGACTTACATCAATTCTTTTACATAATTCTTGTTTCTCATGACATTTCTAACATTGCCCACAATTATCAACTTTCTAAGTCTTTCTAAACAGGAGAAATCGCAAAACATAGTCATTTCTTCATTGGCGTCCAAAAACAACGCTTTTTTACACTCCGATCTCCCTTTCTCTTGGAAACAATGACTTACATCAATTCTTTTACATAATTCTTGTTTCTCATGACATTTCTAACATTGCCCACAATTATCAACTTTCTAAGTCTTTCTAAACAGGAGAAATCGCAAAACATAGTCATTTCTTCATTGGCGTCCAAAAACAACGCTTTTTTACACTCCGATCTCCCTTTCTCTTGGAAACAATGACTTACATCAATTCTTTTACATAATTCTTGTTTCTCATGACATTTCTAACATTGCCCACAATTATCAACTTTCTAAGTCTTTCTAAACAGGAGAAATCGCAAAACATAGTCATTTCTTCATTGGCGTCCAAAAACAACGCTTTTTTACACTCCGATCTCCCTTTCTCTTGGAAACAATGACTTACATCAATTCTTTTACATAATTCTTGTTTCTCATGACATTTCTAACATTGCCCACAATTATCAACTTTCTAAGTCTTTCTAAACAGGAGAAATCGCAAAACATAGTCATTTCTTCATTGGCGTCCAAAAACAACGCTTTTTTACACTCCGATCTCCCTTTCTCTTGGAAACAATGACTTACATCAATTCTTTTACATAATTCTTGTTTCTCATGACATTTCTAACATTGCCCACAATTATCAACTTTCTAAGTCTTTCTAAACAGGAGAAATCGCAAAACATAGTCATTTCTTCATTGGCGTCCAAAAACAACGCTTTTTTACACTCCGATCTCCCTTTCTCTTGGAAACAATGACTTACATCAATTCTTTTACATAATTCTTGTTTCTCATGACATTTCTAACATTGCCCACAATTATCAACTTTCTAAGTCTTTCTAAACAGGAGAAATCGCAAAACATAGTCATTTCTTCATTGGCGTCCAAAAACAACGCTTTTTTACACTCCGATCTCCCTTTCTCTTGGAAACAATGACTTACATCAATTCTTTTACATAATTCTTGTTTCTCATGACATTTCTAACATTGCCCACAATTATCAACTTTCTAAGTCTTTCTAAACAGGAGAAATCGCAAAACATAGTCATTTCTTCATTGGCGTCCAAAAACAACGCTTTTTTACACTCCGATCTCCCTTTCTCTTGGAAACAATGACTTACATCAATTCTTTTACATAATTCTTGTTTCTCATGACATTTCTAACATTGCCCACAATTATCAACTTTCTAAGTCTTTCTAAACAGGAGAAATCGCAAAACATAGTCATTTCTTCATTGGCGTCCAAAAACAACGCTTTTTTACACTCCGATCTCCCTTTCTCTTGGAAACAATGACTTACATCAATTCTTTTACATAATTCTTGTTTCTCATGACATTTCTAACATTGCCCACAATTATCAACTTTCTAAGTCTTTCTAAACAGGAGAAATCGCAAAACATAGTCATTTCTTCATTGGCGTCCAAAAACAACGCTTTTTTACACTCCGATCTCCCTTTCTCTTGGAAACAATGACTTACATCAATTCTTTTACATAATTCTTGTTTCTCATGACATTTCTAACATTGCCCACAATTATCAACTTTCTAAGTCTTTCTAAACAGGAGAAATCGCAAAACATAGTCATTTCTTCATTGGCGTCCAAAAACAACGCTTTTTTACACTCCGATCTCCCTTTCTCTTGGAAACAATGACTTACATCAATTCTTTTACATAATTCTTGTTTCTCATGACATTTCTAACATTGCCCACAATTATCAACTTTCTAAGTCTTTCTAAACAGGAGAAATCGCAAAACATAGTCATTTCTTCATTGGCGTCCAAAAACAACGCTTTTTTACACTCCGATCTCCCTTTCTCTTGGAAACAATGACTTACATCAATTCTTTTACATAATTCTTGTTTCTCATGACATTTCTAACATTGCCCACAATTATCAACTTTCTAAGTCTTTCTAAACAGGAGAAATCGCAAAACATAGTCATTTCTTCATTGGCGTCCAAAAACAACGCTTTTTTACACTCCGATCTCCCTTTCTCTTGGAAACAATGACTTACATCAATTCTTTTACATAATTCTTGTTTCTCATGACATTTCTAACATTGCCCACAATTATCAACTTTCTAAGTCTTTCTAAACAGGAGAAATCGCAAAACATAGTCATTTCTTCATTGGCGTCCAAAAACAACGCTTTTTTACACTCCGATCTCCCTTTCTCTTGGAAACAATGACTTACATCAATTCTTTTACATAATTCTTGTTTCTCATGACATTTCTAACATTGCCCACAATTATCAACTTTCTAAGTCTTTCTAAACAGGAGAAATCGCAAAACATAGTCATTTCTTCATTGGCGTCCAAAAACAACGCTTTTTTACACTCCGATCTCCCTTTCTCTTGGAAACAATGACTTACATCAATTCTTTTACATAATTCTTGTTTCTCATGACATTTCTAACATTGCCCACAATTATCAACTTTCTAAGTCTTTCTAAACAGGAGAAATCGCAAAACATAGTCATTTCTTCATTGGCGTCCAAAAACAACGCTTTTTTACACTCCGATCTCCCTTTCTCTTGGAAACAATGACTTACATCAATTCTTTTACATAATTCTTGTTTCTCATGACATTTCTAACATTGCCCACAATTATCAACTTTCTAAGTCTTTCTAAACAGGAGAAATCGCAAAACATAGTCATTTCTTCATTGGCGTCCAAAAACAACGCTTTTTTACACTCCGATCTCCCTTTCTCTTGGAAACAATGACTTACATCAATTCTTTTACATAATTCTTGTTTCTCATGACATTTCTAACATTGCCCACAATTATCAACTTTCTAAGTCTTTCTAAACAGGAGAAATCGCAAAACATAGTCATTTCTTCATTGGCGTCCAAAAACAACGCTTTTTTACACTCCGATCTCCCTTTCTCTTGGAAACAATGACTTACATCAATTCTTTTACATAATTCTTGTTTCTCATGACATTTCTAACATTGCCCACAATTATCAACTTTCTAAGTCTTTCTAAACAGGAGAAATCGCAAAACATAGTCATTTCTTCATTGGCGTCCAAAAACAACGCTTTTTTACACTCCGATCTCCCTTTCTCTTGGAAACAATGACTTACATCAATTCTTTTACATAATTCTTGTTTCTCATGACATTTCTAACATTGCCCACAATTATCAACTTTCTAAGTCTTTCTAAACAGGAGAAATCGCAAAACATAGTCATTTCTTCATTGGCGTCCAAAAACAACGCTTTTTTACACTCCGATCTCCCTTTCTCTTGGAAACAATGACTTACATCAATTCTTTTACATAATTCTTGTTTCTCATGACATTTCTAACATTGCCCACAATTATCAACTTTCTAAGTCTTTCTAAACAGGAGAAATCGCAAAACATAGTCATTTCTTCATTGGCGTCCAAAAACAACGCTTTTTTACACTCCGATCTCCCTTTCTCTTGGAAACAATGACTTACATCAATTCTTTTACATAATTCTTGTTTCTCATGACATTTCTAACATTGCCCACAATTATCAACTTTCTAAGTCTTTCTAAACAGGAGAAATCGCAAAACATAGTCATTTCTTCATTGGCGTCCAAAAACAACGCTTTTTTACACTCCGATCTCCCTTTCTCTTGGAAACAATGACTTACATCAATTCTTTTACATAATTCTTGTTTCTCATGACATTTCTAACATTGCCCACAATTATCAACTTTCTAAGTCTTTCTAAACAGGAGAAATCGCAAAACATAGTCATTTCTTCATTGGCGTCCAAAAACAACGCTTTTTTACACTCCGATCTCCCTTTCTCTTGGAAACAATGACTTACATCAATTCTTTTACATAATTCTTGTTTCTCATGACATTTCTAACATTGCCCACAATTATCAACTTTCTAAGTCTTTCTAAACAGGAGAAATCGCAAAACATAGTCATTTCTTCATTGGCGTCCAAAAACAACGCTTTTTTACACTCCGATCTCCCTTTCTCTTGGAAACAATGACTTACATCAATTCTTTTACATAATTCTTGTTTCTCATGACATTTCTAACATTGCCCACAATTATCAACTTTCTAAGTCTTTCTAAACAGGAGAAATCGCAAAACATAGTCATTTCTTCATTGGCGTCCAAAAACAACGCTTTTTTACACTCCGATCTCCCTTTCTCTTGGAAACAATGACTTACATCAATTCTTTTACATAATTCTTGTTTCTCATGACATTTCTAACATTGCCCACAATTATCAACTTTCTAAGTCTTTCTAAACAGGAGAAATCGCAAAACATAGTCATTTCTTCATTGGCGTCCAAAAACAACGCTTTTTTACACTCCGATCTCCCTTTCTCTTGGAAACAATGACTTACATCAATTCTTTTACATAATTCTTGTTTCTCATGACATTTCTAACATTGCCCACAATTATCAACTTTCTAAGTCTTTCTAAACAGGAGAAATCGCAAAACATAGTCATTTCTTCATTGGCGTCCAAAAACAACGCTTTTTTACACTCCGATCTCCCTTTCTCTTGGAAACAATGACTTACATCAATTCTTTTACATAATTCTTGTTTCTCATGACATTTCTAACATTGCCCACAATTATCAACTTTCTAAGTCTTTCTAAACAGGAGAAATCGCAAAACATAGTCATTTCTTCATTGGCGTCCAAAAACAACGCTTTTTTACACTCCGATCTCCCTTTCTCTTGGAAACAATGACTTACATCAATTCTTTTACATAATTCTTGTTTCTCATGACATTTCTAACATTGCCCACAATTATCAACTTTCTAAGTCTTTCTAAACAGGAGAAATCGCAAAACATAGTCATTTCTTCATTGGCGTCCAAAAACAACGCTTTTTTACACTCCGATCTCCCTTTCTCTTGGAAACAATGACTTACATCAATTCTTTTACATAATTCTTGTTTCTCATGACATTTCTAACATTGCCCACAATTATCAACTTTCTAAGTCTTTCTAAACAGGAGAAATCGCAAAACATAGTCATTTCTTCATTGGCGTCCAAAAACAACGCTTTTTTACACTCCGATCTCCCTTTCTCTTGGAAACAATGACTTACATCAATTCTTTTACATAATTCTTGTTTCTCATGACATTTCTAACATTGCCCACAATTATCAACTTTCTAAGTCTTTCTAAACAGGAGAAATCGCAAAACATAGTCATTTCTTCATTGGCGTCCAAAAACAACGCTTTTTTACACTCCGATCTCCCTTTCTCTTGGAAACAATGACTTACATCAATTCTTTTACATAATTCTTGTTTCTCATGACATTTCTAACATTGCCCACAATTATCAACTTTCTAAGTCTTTCTAAACAGGAGAAATCGCAAAACATAGTCATTTCTTCATTGGCGTCCAAAAACAACGCTTTTTTACACTCCGATCTCCCTTTCTCTTGGAAACAATGACTTACATCAATTCTTTTACATAATTCTTGTTTCTCATGACATTTCTAACATTGCCCACAATTATCAACTTTCTAAGTCTTTCTAAACAGGAGAAATCGCAAAACATAGTCATTTCTTCATTGGCGTCCAAAAACAACGCTTTTTTACACTCCGATCTCCCTTTCTCTTGGAAACAATGACTTACATCAATTCTTTTACATAATTCTTGTTTCTCATGACATTTCTAACATTGCCCACAATTATCAACTTTCTAAGTCTTTCTAAACAGGAGAAATCGCAAAACATAGTCATTTCTTCATTGGCGTCCAAAAACAACGCTTTTTTACACTCCGATCTCCCTTTCTCTTGGAAACAATGACTTACATCAATTCTTTTACATAATTCTTGTTTCTCATGACATTTCTAACATTGCCCACAATTATCAACTTTCTAAGTCTTTCTAAACAGGAGAAATCGCAAAACATAGTCATTTCTTCATTGGCGTCCAAAAACAACGCTTTTTTACACTCCGATCTCCCTTTCTCTTGGAAACAATGACTTACATCAATTCTTTTACATAATTCTTGTTTCTCATGACATTTCTAACATTGCCCACAATTATCAACTTTCTAAGTCTTTCTAAACAGGAGAAATCGCAAAACATAGTCATTTCTTCATTGGCGTCCAAAAACAACGCTTTTTTACACTCCGATCTCCCTTTCTCTTGGAAACAATGACTTACATCAATTCTTTTACATAATTCTTGTTTCTCATGACATTTCTAACATTGCCCACAATTATCAACTTTCTAAGTCTTTCTAAACAGGAGAAATCGCAAAACATAGTCATTTCTTCATTGGCGTCCAAAAACAACGCTTTTTTACACTCCGATCTCCCTTTCTCTTGGAAACAATGACTTACATCAATTCTTTTACATAATTCTTGTTTCTCATGACATTTCTAACATTGCCCACAATTATCAACTTTCTAAGTCTTTCTAAACAGGAGAAATCGCAAAACATAGTCATTTCTTCATTGGCGTCCAAAAACAACGCTTTTTTACACTCCGATCTCCCTTTCTCTTGGAAACAATGACTTACATCAATTCTTTTACATAATTCTTGTTTCTCATGACATTTCTAACATTGCCCACAATTATCAACTTTCTAAGTCTTTCTAAACAGGAGAAATCGCAAAACATAGTCATTTCTTCATTGGCGTCCAAAAACAACGCTTTTTTACACTCCGATCTCCCTTTCTCTTGGAAACAATGACTTACATCAATTCTTTTACATAATTCTTGTTTCTCATGACATTTCTAACATTGCCCACAATTATCAACTTTCTAAGTCTTTCTAAACAGGAGAAATCGCAAAACATAGTCATTTCTTCATTGGCGTCCAAAAACAACGCTTTTTTACACTCCGATCTCCCTTTCTCTTGGAAACAATGACTTACATCAATTCTTTTACATAATTCTTGTTTCTCATGACATTTCTAACATTGCCCACAATTATCAACTTTCTAAGTCTTTCTAAACAGGAGAAATCGCAAAACATAGTCATTTCTTCATTGGCGTCCAAAAACAACGCTTTTTTACACTCCGATCTCCCTTTCTCTTGGAAACAATGACTTACATCAATTCTTTTACATAATTCTTGTTTCTCATGACATTTCTAACATTGCCCACAATTATCAACTTTCTAAGTCTTTCTAAACAGGAGAAATCGCAAAACATAGTCATTTCTTCATTGGCGTCCAAAAACAACGCTTTTTTACACTCCGATCTCCCTTTCTCTTGGAAACAATGACTTACATCAATTCTTTTACATAATTCTTGTTTCTCATGACATTTCTAACATTGCCCACAATTATCAACTTTCTAAGTCTTTCTAAACAGGAGAAATCGCAAAACATAGTCATTTCTTCATTGGCGTCCAAAAACAACGCTTTTTTACACTCCGATCTCCCTTTCTCTTGGAAACAATGACTTACATCAATTCTTTTACATAATTCTTGTTTCTCATGACATTTCTAACATTGCCCACAATTATCAACTTTCTAAGTCTTTCTAAACAGGAGAAATCGCAAAACATAGTCATTTCTTCATTGGCGTCCAAAAACAACGCTTTTTTACACTCCGATCTCCCTTTCTCTTGGAAACAATGACTTACATCAATTCTTTTACATAATTCTTGTTTCTCATGACATTTCTAACATTGCCCACAATTATCAACTTTCTAAGTCTTTCTAAACAGGAGAAATCGCAAAACATAGTCATTTCTTCATTGGCGTCCAAAAACAACGCTTTTTTACACTCCGATCTCCCTTTCTCTTGGAAACAATGACTTACATCAATTCTTTTACATAATTCTTGTTTCTCATGACATTTCTAACATTGCCCACAATTATCAACTTTCTAAGTCTTTCTAAACAGGAGAAATCGCAAAACATAGTCATTTCTTCATTGGCGTCCAAAAACAACGCTTTTTTACACTCCGATCTCCCTTTCTCTTGGAAACAATGACTTACATCAATTCTTTTACATAATTCTTGTTTCTCATGACATTTCTAACATTGCCCACAATTATCAACTTTCTAAGTCTTTCTAAACAGGAGAAATCGCAAAACATAGTCATTTCTTCATTGGCGTCCAAAAACAACGCTTTTTTACACTCCGATCTCCCTTTCTCTTGGAAACAATGACTTACATCAATTCTTTTACATAATTCTTGTTTCTCATGACATTTCTAACATTGCCCACAATTATCAACTTTCTAAGTCTTTCTAAACAGGAGAAATCGCAAAACATAGTCATTTCTTCATTGGCGTCCAAAAACAACGCTTTTTTACACTCCGATCTCCCTTTCTCTTGGAAACAATGACTTACATCAATTCTTTTACATAATTCTTGTTTCTCATGACATTTCTAACATTGCCCACAATTATCAACTTTCTAAGTCTTTCTAAACAGGAGAAATCGCAAAACATAGTCATTTCTTCATTGGCGTCCAAAAACAACGCTTTTTTACACTCCGATCTCCCTTTCTCTTGGAAACAATGACTTACATCAATTCTTTTACATAATTCTTGTTTCTCATGACATTTCTAACATTGCCCACAATTATCAACTTTCTAAGTCTTTCTAAACAGGAGAAATCGCAAAACATAGTCATTTCTTCATTGGCGTCCAAAAACAACGCTTTTTTACACTCCGATCTCCCTTTCTCTTGGAAACAATGACTTACATCAATTCTTTTACATAATTCTTGTTTCTCATGACATTTCTAACATTGCACACAATTATCAACTTTCTAAGTCTTTCTAAACAGGAGAAATCGCAAAACATAGTCATTTCTTCATTGGCGTCCAAAAACAACGCTTTTTTACACTCCGATCTCCCTTTCTCTTGGAAACAATGACTTACATCAATTCTTTTACATAATTCTTGTTTCTCATGACATTTCTAACATTGCCCACAATTATCAACTTTCTAAGTCTTTCTAAACAGGAGAAATCGCAAAACATAGTCATTTCTTCATTGGCGTCCAAAAACAACGCTTTTTTACACTCCGATCTCCCTTTCTCTTGGAAACAATGACTTACATCAATTCTTTTACATAATTCTTGTTTCTCATGACATTTCTAACATTGCCCACAATTATCAACTTTCTAAGTCTTTCTAAACAGGAGAAATCGCAAAACATAGTCATTTCTTCATTGGCGTCCAAAAACAACGCTTTTTTACACTCCGATCTCCCTTTCTCTTGGAAACAATGACTTACATCAATTCTTTTACATAATTCTTGTTTCTCATGACATTTCTAACATTGCCCACAATTATCAACTTTCTAAGTCTTTCTAAACAGGAGAAATCGCAAAACATAGTCATTTCTTCATTGGCGTCCAAAAACAACGCTTTTTTACACTCCGATCTCCCTTTCTCTTGGAAACAATGACTTACATCAATTCTTTTACATAATTCTTGTTTCTCATGACATTTCTAACATTGCCCACAATTATCAACTTTCTAAGTCTTTCTAAACAGGAGAAATCGCAAAACATAGTCATTTCTTCATTGGCGTCCAAAAACAACGCTTTTTTACACTCCGATCTCCCTTTCTCTTGGAAACAATGACTTACATCAATTCTTTTACATAATTCTTGTTTCTCATGACATTTCTAACATTGCCCACAATTATCAACTTTCTAAGTCTTTCTAAACAGGAGAAATCGCAAAACATAGTCATTTCTTCATTGGCGTCCAAAAACAACGCTTTTTTACACTCCGATCTCCCTTTCTCTTGGAAACAATGACTTACATCAATTCTTTTACATAATTCTTGTTTCTCATGACATTTCTAACATTGCCCACAATTATCAACTTTCTAAGTCTTTCTAAACAGGAGAAATCGCAAAACATAGTCATTTCTTCATTGGCGTCCAAAAACAACGCTTTTTTACACTCCGATCTCCCTTTCTCTTGGAAACAATGACTTACATCAATTCTTTTACATAATTCTTGTTTCTCATGACATTTCTAACATTGCCCACAATTATCAACTTTCTAAGTCTTTCTAAACAGGAGAAATCGCAAAACATAGTCATTTCTTCATTGGCGTCCAAAAACAACGCTTTTTTACACTCCGATCTCCCTTTCTCTTGGAAACAATGACTTACATCAATTCTTTTACATAATTCTTGTTTCTCATGACATTTCTAACATTGCCCACAATTATCAACTTTCTAAGTCTTTCTAAACAGGAGAAATCGCAAAACATAGTCATTTCTTCATTGGCGTCCAAAAACAACGCTTTTTTACACTCCGATCTCCCTTTCTCTTGGAAACAATGACTTACATCAATTCTTTTACATAATTCTTGTTTCTCATGACATTTCTAACATTGCCCACAATTATCAACTTTCTAAGTCTTTCTAAACAGGAGAAATCGCAAAACATAGTCATTTCTTCATTGGCGTCCAAAAACAACGCTTTTTTACACTCCGATCTCCCTTTCTCTTGGAAACAATGACTTACATCAATTCTTTTACATAATTCTTGTTTCTCATGACATTTCTAACATTGCCCACAATTATCAACTTTCTAAGTCTTTCTAAACAGGAGAAATCGCAAAACATAGTCATTTCTTCATTGGCGTCCAAAAACAACGCTTTTTTACACTCCGATCTCCCTTTCTCTTGGAAACAATGACTTACATCAATTCTTTTACATAATTCTTGTTTCTCATGACATTTCTAACATTGCCCACAATTATCAACTTTCTAAGTCTTTCTAAACAGGAGAAATCGCAAAACATAGTCATTTCTTCATTGGCGTCCAAAAACAACGCTTTTTTACACTCCGATCTCCCTTTCTCTTGGAAACAATGACTTACATCAATTCTTTTACATAATTCTTGTTTCTCATGACATTTCTAACATTGCCCACAATTATCAACTTTCTAAGTCTTTCTAAACAGGAGAAATCGCAAAACATAGTCATTTCTTCATTGGCGTCCAAAAACAACGCTTTTTTACACTCCGATCTCCCTTTCTCTTGGAAACAATGACTTACATCAATTCTTTTACATAATTCTTGTTTCTCATGACATTTCTAACATTGCCCACAATTATCAACTTTCTAAGTCTTTCTAAACAGGAGAAATCGCAAAACATAGTCATTTCTTCATTGGCGTCCAAAAACAACGCTTTTTTACACTCCGATCTCCCTTTCTCTTGGAAACAATGACTTACATCAATTCTTTTACATAATTCTTGTTTCTCATGACATTTCTAACATTGCCCACAATTATCAACTTTCTAAGTCTTTCTAAACAGGAGAAATCGCAAAACATAGTCATTTCTTCATTGGCGTCCAAAAACAACGCTTTTTTACACTCCGATCTCCCTTTCTCTTGGAAACAATGACTTACATCAATTCTTTTACATAATTCTTGTTTCTCATGACATTTCTAACATTGCCCACAATTATCAACTTTCTAAGTCTTTCTAAACAGGAGAAATCGCAAAACATAGTCATTTCTTCATTGGCGTCCAAAAACAACGCTTTTTTACACTCCGATCTCCCTTTCTCTTGGAAACAATGACTTACATCAATTCTTTTACATAATTCTTGTTTCTCATGACATTTCTAACATTGCCCACAATTATCAACTTTCTAAGTCTTTCTAAACAGGAGAAATCGCAAAACATAGTCATTTCTTCATTGGCGTCCAAAAACAACGCTTTTTTACACTCCGATCTCCCTTTCTCTTGGAAACAATGACTTACATCAATTCTTTTACATAATTCTTGTTTCTCATGACATTTCTAACATTGCCCACAATTATCAACTTTCTAAGTCTTTCTAAACAGGAGAAATCGCAAAACATAGTCATTTCTTCATTGGCGTCCAAAAACAACGCTTTTTTACACTCCGATCTCCCTTTCTCTTGGAAACAATGACTTACATCAATTCTTTTACATAATTCTTGTTTCTCATGACATTTCTAACATTGCCCACAATTATCAACTTTCTAAGTCTTTCTAAACAGGAGAAATCGCAAAACATAGTCATTTCTTCATTGGCGTCCAAAAACAACGCTTTTTTACACTCCGATCTCCCTTTCTCTTGGAAACAATGACTTACATCAATTCTTTTACATAATTCTTGTTTCTCATGACATTTCTAACATTGCCCACAATTATCAACTTTCTAAGTCTTTCTAAACAGGAGAAATCGCAAAACATAGTCATTTCTTCATTGGCGTCCAAAAACAACGCTTTTTTACACTCCGATCTCCCTTTCTCTTGGAAACAATGACTTACATCAATTCTTTTACATAATTCTTGTTTCTCATGACATTTCTAACATTGCCCACAATTATCAACTTTCTAAGTCTTTCTAAACAGGAGAAATCGCAAAACATAGTCATTTCTTCATTGGCGTCCAAAAACAACGCTTTTTTACACTCCGATCTCCCTTTCTCTTGGAAACAATGACTTACATCAATTCTTTTACATAATTCTTGTTTCTCATGACATTTCTAACATTGCCCACAATTATCAACTTTCTAAGTCTTTCTAAACAGGAGAAATCGCAAAACATAGTCATTTCTTCATTGGCGTCCAAAAACAACGCTTTTTTACACTCCGATCTCCCTTTCTCTTGGAAACAATGACTTACATCAATTCTTTTACATAATTCTTGTTTCTCATGACATTTCTAACATTGCCCACAATTATCAACTTTCTAAGTCTTTCTAAACAGGAGAAATCGCAAAACATAGTCATTTCTTCATTGGCGTCCAAAAACAACGCTTTTTTACACTCCGATCTCCCTTTCTCTTGGAAACAATGACTTACATCAATTCTTTTACATAATTCTTGTTTCTCATGACATTTCTAACATTGCCCACAATTATCAACTTTCTAAGTCTTTCTAAACAGGAGAAATCGCAAAACATAGTCATTTCTTCATTGGCGTCCAAAAACAACGCTTTTTTACACTCCGATCTCCCTTTCTCTTGGAAACAATGACTTACATCAATTCTTTTACATAATTCTTGTTTCTCATGACATTTCTAACATTGCCCACAATTATCAACTTTCTAAGTCTTTCTAAACAGGAGAAATCGCAAAACATAGTCATTTCTTCATTGGCGTCCAAAAACAACGCTTTTTTACACTCCGATCTCCCTTTCTCTTGGAAACAATGACTTACATCAATTCTTTTACATAATTCTTGTTTCTCATGACATTTCTAACATTGCCCACAATTATCAACTTTCTAAGTCTTTCTAAACAGGAGAAATCGCAAAACATAGTCATTTCTTCATTGGCGTCCAAAAACAACGCTTTTTTACACTCCGATCTCCCTTTCTCTTGGAAACAATGACTTACATCAATTCTTTTACATAATTCTTGTTTCTCATGACATTTCTAACATTGCCCACAATTATCAACTTTCTAAGTCTTTCTAAACAGGAGAAATCGCAAAACATAGTCATTTCTTCATTGGCGTCCAAAAACAACGCTTTTTTACACTCCGATCTCCCTTTCTCTTGGAAACAATGACTTACATCAATTCTTTTACATAATTCTTGTTTCTCATGACATTTCTAACATTGCCCACAATTATCAACTTTCTAAGTCTTTCTAAACAGGAGAAATCGCAAAACATAGTCATTTCTTCATTGGCGTCCAAAAACAACGCTTTTTTACACTCCGATCTCCCTTTCTCTTGGAAACAATGACTTACATCAATTCTTTTACATAATTCTTGTTTCTCATGACATTTCTAACATTGCCCACAATTATCAACTTTCTAAGTCTTTCTAAACAGGAGAAATCGCAAAACATAGTCATTTCTTCATTGGCGTCCAAAAACAACGCTTTTTTACACTCCGATCTCCCTTTCTCTTGGAAACAATGACTTACATCAATTCTTTTACATAATTCTTGTTTCTCATGACATTTCTAACATTGCCCACAATTATCAACTTTCTAAGTCTTTCTAAACAGGAGAAATCGCAAAACATAGTCATTTCTTCATTGGCGTCCAAAAACAACGCTTTTTTACACTCCGATCTCCCTTTCTCTTGGAAACAATGACTTACATCAATTCTTTTACATAATTCTTGTTTCTCATGACATTTCTAACATTGCCCACAATTATCAACTTTCTAAGTCTTTCTAAACAGGAGAAATCGCAAAACATAGTCATTTCTTCATTGGCGTCCAAAAACAACGCTTTTTTACACTCCGATCTCCCTTTCTCTTGGAAACAATGACTTACATCAATTCTTTTACATAATTCTTGTTTCTCATGACATTTCTAACATTGCCCACAATTATCAACTTTCTAAGTCTTTCTAAACAGGAGAAATCGCAAAACATAGTCATTTCTTCATTGGCGTCCAAAAACAACGCTTTTTTACACTCCGATCTCCCTTTCTCTTGGAAACAATGACTTACATCAATTCTTTTACATAATTCTTGTTTCTCATGACATTTCTAACATTGCCCACAATTATCAACTTTCTAAGTCTTTCTAAACAGGAGAAATCGCAAAACATAGTCATTTCTTCATTGGCGTCCAAAAACAACGCTTTTTTACACTCCGATCTCCCTTTCTCTTGGAAACAATGACTTACATCAATTCTTTTACATAATTCTTGTTTCTCATGACATTTCTAACATTGCCCACAATTATCAACTTTCTAAGTCTTTCTAAACAGGAGAAATCGCAAAACATAGTCATTTCTTCATTGGCGTCCAAAAACAACGCTTTTTTACACTCCGATCTCCCTTTCTCTTGGAAACAATGACTTACATCAATTCTTTTACATAATTCTTGTTTCTCATGACATTTCTAACATTGCCCACAATTATCAACTTTCTAAGTCTTTCTAAACAGGAGAAATCGCAAAACATAGTCATTTCTTCATTGGCGTCCAAAAACAACGCTTTTTTACACTCCGATCTCCCTTTCTCTTGGAAACAATGACTTACATCAATTCTTTTACATAATTCTTGTTTCTCATGACATTTCTAACATTGCCCACAATTATCAACTTTCTAAGTCTTTCTAAACAGGAGAAATCGCAAAACATAGTCATTTCTTCATTGGCGTCCAAAAACAACGCTTTTTTACACTCCGATCTCCCTTTCTCTTGGAAACAATGACTTACATCAATTCTTTTACATAATTCTTGTTTCTCATGACATTTCTAACATTGCCCACAATTATCAACTTTCTAAGTCTTTCTAAACAGGAGAAATCGCAAAACATAGTCATTTCTTCATTGGCGTCCAAAAACAACGCTTTTTTACACTCCGATCTCCCTTTCTCTTGGAAACAATGACTTACATCAATTCTTTTACATAATTCTTGTTTCTCATGACATTTCTAACATTGCCCACAATTATCAACTTTCTAAGTCTTTCTAAACAGGAGAAATCGCAAAACATAGTCATTTCTTCATTGGCGTCCAAAAACAACGCTTTTTTACACTCCGATCTCCCTTTCTCTTGGAAACAATGACTTACATCAATTCTTTTACATAATTCTTGTTTCTCATGACATTTCTAACATTGCCCACAATTATCAACTTTCTAAGTCTTTCTAAACAGGAGAAATCGCAAAACATAGTCATTTCTTCATTGGCGTCCAAAAACAACGCTTTTTTACACTCCGATCTCCCTTTCTCTTGGAAACAATGACTTACATCAATTCTTTTACATAATTCTTGTTTCTCATGACATTTCTAACATTGCCCACAATTATCAACTTTCTAAGTCTTTCTAAACAGGAGAAATCGCAAAACATAGTCATTTCTTCATTGGCGTCCAAAAACAACGCTTTTTTACACTCCGATCTCCCTTTCTCTTGGAAACAATGACTTACATCAATTCTTTTACATAATTCTTGTTTCTCATGACATTTCTAACATTGCCCACAATTATCAACTTTCTAAGTCTTTCTAAACAGGAGAAATCGCAAAACATAGTCATTTCTTCATTGGCGTCCAAAAACAACGCTTTTTTACACTCCGATCTCCCTTTCTCTTGGAAACAATGACTTACATCAATTCTTTTACATAATTCTTGTTTCTCATGACATTTCTAACATTGCCCACAATTATCAACTTTCTAAGTCTTTCTAAACAGGAGAAATCGCAAAACATAGTCATTTCTTCATTGGCGTCCAAAAACAACGCTTTTTTACACTCCGATCTCCCTTTCTCTTGGAAACAATGACTTACATCAATTCTTTTACATAATTCTTGTTTCTCATGACATTTCTAACATTGCCCACAATTATCAACTTTCTAAGTCTTTCTAAACAGGAGAAATCGCAAAACATAGTCATTTCTTCATTGGCGTCCAAAAACAACGCTTTTTTACACTCCGATCTCCCTTTCTCTTGGAAACAATGACTTACATCAATTCTTTTACATAATTCTTGTTTCTCATGACATTTCTAACATTGCCCACAATTATCAACTTTCTAAGTCTTTCTAAACAGGAGAAATCGCAAAACATAGTCATTTCTTCATTGGCGTCCAAAAACAACGCTTTTTTACACTCCGATCTCCCTTTCTCTTGGAAACAATGACTTACATCAATTCTTTTACATAATTCTTGTTTCTCATGACATTTCTAACATTGCCCACAATTATCAACTTTCTAAGTCTTTCTAAACAGGAGAAATCGCAAAACATAGTCATTTCTTCATTGGCGTCCAAAAACAACGCTTTTTTACACTCCGATCTCCCTTTCTCTTGGAAACAATGACTTACATCAATTCTTTTACATAATTCTTGTTTCTCATGACATTTCTAACATTGCCCACAATTATCAACTTTCTAAGTCTTTCTAAACAGGAGAAATCGCAAAACATAGTCATTTCTTCATTGGCGTCCAAAAACAACGCTTTTTTACACTCCGATCTCCCTTTCTCTTGGAAACAATGACTTACATCAATTCTTTTACATAATTCTTGTTTCTCATGACATTTCTAACATTGCCCACAATTATCAACTTTCTAAGTCTTTCTAAACAGGAGAAATCGCAAAACATAGTCATTTCTTCATTGGCGTCCAAAAACAACGCTTTTTTACACTCCGATCTCCCTTTCTCTTGGAAACAATGACTTACATCAATTCTTTTACATAATTCTTGTTTCTCATGACATTTCTAACATTGCCCACAATTATCAACTTTCTAAGTCTTTCTAAACAGGAGAAATCGCAAAACATAGTCATTTCTTCATTGGCGTCCAAAAACAACGCTTTTTTACACTCCGATCTCCCTTTCTCTTGGAAACAATGACTTACATCAATTCTTTTACATAATTCTTGTTTCTCATGACATTTCTAACATTGCCCACAATTATCAACTTTCTAAGTCTTTCTAAACAGGAGAAATCGCAAAACATAGTCATTTCTTCATTGGCGTCCAAAAACAACGCTTTTTTACACTCCGATCTCCCTTTCTCTTGGAAACAATGACTTACATCAATTCTTTTACATAATTCTTGTTTCTCATGACATTTCTAACATTGCCCACAATTATCAACTTTCTAAGTCTTTCTAAACAGGAGAAATCGCAAAACATAGTCATTTCTTCATTGGCGTCCAAAAACAACGCTTTTTTACACTCCGATCTCCCTTTCTCTTGGAAACAATGACTTACATCAATTCTTTTACATAATTCTTGTTTCTCATGACATTTCTAACATTGCCCACAATTATCAACTTTCTAAGTCTTTCTAAACAGGAGAAATCGCAAAACATAGTCATTTCTTCATTGGCGTCCAAAAACAACGCTTTTTTACACTCCGATCTCCCTTTCTCTTGGAAACAATGACTTACATCAATTCTTTTACATAATTCTTGTTTCTCATGACATTTCTAACATTGCCCACAATTATCAACTTTCTAAGTCTTTCTAAACAGGAGAAATCGCAAAACATAGTCATTTCTTCATTGGCGTCCAAAAACAACGCTTTTTTACACTCCGATCTCCCTTTCTCTTGGAAACAATGACTTACATCAATTCTTTTACATAATTCTTGTTTCTCATGACATTTCTAACATTGCCCACAATTATCAACTTTCTAAGTCTTTCTAAACAGGAGAAATCGCAAAACATAGTCATTTCTTCATTGGCGTCCAAAAACAACGCTTTTTTACACTCCGATCTCCCTTTCTCTTGGAAACAATGACTTACATCAATTCTTTTACATAATTCTTGTTTCTCATGACATTTCTAACATTGCCCACAATTATCAACTTTCTAAGTCTTTCTAAACAGGAGAAATCGCAAAACATAGTCATTTCTTCATTGGCGTCCAAAAACAACGCTTTTTTACACTCCGATCTCCCTTTCTCTTGGAAACAATGACTTACATCAATTCTTTTACATAATTCTTGTTTCTCATGACATTTCTAACATTGCCCACAATTATCAACTTTCTAAGTCTTTCTAAACAGGAGAAATCGCAAAACATAGTCATTTCTTCATTGGCGTCCAAAAACAACGCTTTTTTACACTCCGATCTCCCTTTCTCTTGGAAACAATGACTTACATCAATTCTTTTACATAATTCTTGTTTCTCATGACATTTCTAACATTGCCCACAATTATCAACTTTCTAAGTCTTTCTAAACAGGAGAAATCGCAAAACATAGTCATTTCTTCATTGGCGTCCAAAAACAACGCTTTTTTACACTCCGATCTCCCTTTCTCTTGGAAACAATGACTTACATCAATTCTTTTACATAATTCTTGTTTCTCATGACATTTCTAACATTGCCCACAATTATCAACTTTCTAAGTCTTTCTAAACAGGAGAAATCGCAAAACATAGTCATTTCTTCATTGGCGTCCAAAAACAACGCTTTTTTACACTCCGATCTCCCTTTCTCTTGGAAACAATGACTTACATCAATTCTTTTACATAATTCTTGTTTCTCATGACATTTCTAACATTGCCCACAATTATCAACTTTCTAAGTCTTTCTAAACAGGAGAAATCGCAAAACATAGTCATTTCTTCATTGGCGTCCAAAAACAACGCTTTTTTACACTCCGATCTCCCTTTCTCTTGGAAACAATGACTTACATCAATTCTTTTACATAATTCTTGTTTCTCATGACATTTCTAACATTGCCCACAATTATCAACTTTCTAAGTCTTTCTAAACAGGAGAAATCGCAAAACATAGTCATTTCTTCATTGGCGTCCAAAAACAACGCTTTTTTACACTCCGATCTCCCTTTCTCTTGGAAACAATGACTTACATCAATTCTTTTACATAATTCTTGTTTCTCATGACATTTCTAACATTGCCCACAATTATCAACTTTCTAAGTCTTTCTAAACAGGAGAAATCGCAAAACATAGTCATTTCTTCATTGGCGTCCAAAAACAACGCTTTTTTACACTCCGATCTCCCTTTCTCTTGGAAACAATGACTTACATCAATTCTTTTACATAATTCTTGTTTCTCATGACATTTCTAACATTGCCCACAATTATCAACTTTCTAAGTCTTTCTAAACAGGAGAAATCGCAAAACATAGTCATTTCTTCATTGGCGTCCAAAAACAACGCTTTTTTACACTCCGATCTCCCTTTCTCTTGGAAACAATGACTTACATCAATTCTTTTACATAATTCTTGTTTCTCATGACATTTCTAACATTGCCCACAATTATCAACTTTCTAAGTCTTTCTAAACAGGAGAAATCGCAAAACATAGTCATTTCTTCATTGGCGTCCAAAAACAACGCTTTTTTACACTCCGATCTCCCTTTCTCTTGGAAACAATGACTTACATCAATTCTTTTACATAATTCTTGTTTCTCATGACATTTCTAACATTGCCCACAATTATCAACTTTCTAAGTCTTTCTAAACAGGAGAAATCGCAAAACATAGTCATTTCTTCATTGGCGTCCAAAAACAACGCTTTTTTACACTCCGATCTCCCTTTCTCTTGGAAACAATGACTTACATCAATTCTTTTACATAATTCTTGTTTCTCATGACATTTCTAACATTGCCCACAATTATCAACTTTCTAAGTCTTTCTAAACAGGAGAAATCGCAAAACATAGTCATTTCTTCATTGGCGTCCAAAAACAACGCTTTTTTACACTCCGATCTCCCTTTCTCTTGGAAACAATGACTTACATCAATTCTTTTACATAATTCTTGTTTCTCATGACATTTCTAACATTGCCCACAATTATCAACTTTCTAAGTCTTTCTAAACAGGAGAAATCGCAAAACATAGTCATTTCTTCATTGGCGTCCAAAAACAACGCTTTTTTACACTCCGATCTCCCTTTCTCTTGGAAACAATGACTTACATCAATTCTTTTACATAATTCTTGTTTCTCATGACATTTCTAACATTGCCCACAATTATCAACTTTCTAAGTCTTTCTAAACAGGAGAAATCGCAAAACATAGTCATTTCTTCATTGGCGTCCAAAAACAACGCTTTTTTACACTCCGATCTCCCTTTCTCTTGGAAACAATGACTTACATCAATTCTTTTACATAATTCTTGTTTCTCATGACATTTCTAACATTGCCCACAATTATCAACTTTCTAAGTCTTTCTAAACAGGAGAAATCGCAAAACATAGTCATTTCTTCATTGGCGTCCAAAAACAACGCTTTTTTACACTCCGATCTCCCTTTCTCTTGGAAACAATGACTTACATCAATTCTTTTACATAATTCTTGTTTCTCATGACATTTCTAACATTGCCCACAATTATCAACTTTCTAAGTCTTTCTAAACAGGAGAAATCGCAAAACATAGTCATTTCTTCATTGGCGTCCAAAAACAACGCTTTTTTACACTCCGATCTCCCTTTCTCTTGGAAACAATGACTTACATCAATTCTTTTACATAATTCTTGTTTCTCATGACATTTCTAACATTGCCCACAATTATCAACTTTCTAAGTCTTTCTAAACAGGAGAAATCGCAAAACATAGTCATTTCTTCATTGGCGTCCAAAAACAACGCTTTTTTACACTCCGATCTCCCTTTCTCTTGGAAACAATGACTTACATCAATTCTTTTACATAATTCTTGTTTCTCATGACATTTCTAACATTGCCCACAATTATCAACTTTCTAAGTCTTTCTAAACAGGAGAAATCGCAAAACATAGTCATTTCTTCATTGGCGTCCAAAAACAACGCTTTTTTACACTCCGATCTCCCTTTCTCTTGGAAACAATGACTTACATCAATTCTTTTACATAATTCTTGTTTCTCATGACATTTCTAACATTGCCCACAATTATCAACTTTCTAAGTCTTTCTAAACAGGAGAAATCGCAAAACATAGTCATTTCTTCATTGGCGTCCAAAAACAACGCTTTTTTACACTCCGATCTCCCTTTCTCTTGGAAACAATGACTTACATCAATTCTTTTACATAATTCTTGTTTCTCATGACATTTCTAACATTGCCCACAATTATCAACTTTCTAAGTCTTTCTAAACAGGAGAAATCGCAAAACATAGTCATTTCTTCATTGGCGTCCAAAAACAACGCTTTTTTACACTCCGATCTCCCTTTCTCTTGGAAACAATGACTTACATCAATTCTTTTACATAATTCTTGTTTCTCATGACATTTCTAACATTGCCCACAATTATCAACTTTCTAAGTCTTTCTAAACAGGAGAAATCGCAAAACATAGTCATTTCTTCATTGGCGTCCAAAAACAACGCTTTTTTACACTCCGATCTCCCTTTCTCTTGGAAACAATGACTTACATCAATTCTTTTACATAATTCTTGTTTCTCATGACATTTCTAACATTGCCCACAATTATCAACTTTCTAAGTCTTTCTAAACAGGAGAAATCGCAAAACATAGTCATTTCTTCATTGGCGTCCAAAAACAACGCTTTTTTACACTCCGATCTCCCTTTCTCTTGGAAACAATGACTTACATCAATTCTTTTACATAATTCTTGTTTCTCATGACATTTCTAACATTGCCCACAATTATCAACTTTCTAAGTCTTTCTAAACAGGAGAAATCGCAAAACATAGTCATTTCTTCATTGGCGTCCAAAAACAACGCTTTTTTACACTCCGATCTCCCTTTCTCTTGGAAACAATGACTTACATCAATTCTTTTACATAATTCTTGTTTCTCATGACATTTCTAACATTGCCCACAATTATCAACTTTCTAAGTCTTTCTAAACAGGAGAAATCGCAAAACATAGTCATTTCTTCATTGGCGTCCAAAAACAACGCTTTTTTACACTCCGATCTCCCTTTCTCTTGGAAACAATGACTTACATCAATTCTTTTACATAATTCTTGTTTCTCATGACATTTCTAACATTGCCCACAATTATCAACTTTCTAAGTCTTTCTAAACAGGAGAAATCGCAAAACATAGTCATTTCTTCATTGGCGTCCAAAAACAACGCTTTTTTACACTCCGATCTCCCTTTCTCTTGGAAACAATGACTTACATCAATTCTTTTACATAATTCTTGTTTCTCATGACATTTCTAACATTGCACACAATTATCAACTTTCTAAGTCTTTCTAAACAGGAGAAATCGCAAAACATAGTCATTTCTTCATTGGCGTCCAAAAACAACGCTTTTTTACACTCCGATCTCCCTTTCTCTTGGAAACAATGACTTACATCAATTCTTTTACATAATTCTTGTTTCTCATGACATTTCTAACATTGCCCACAATTATCAACTTTCTAAGTCTTTCTAAACAGGAGAAATCGCAAAACATAGTCATTTCTTCATTGGCGTCCAAAAACAACGCTTTTTTACACTCCGATCTCCCTTTCTCTTGGAAACAATGACTTACATCAATTCTTTTACATAATTCTTGTTTCTCATGACATTTCTAACATTGCACACAATTATCAACTTTCTAAGTCTTTCTAAACAGGAGAAATCGCAAAACATAGTCATTTCTTCATTGGCGTCCAAAAACAACGCTTTTTTACACTCCGATCTCCCTTTCTCTTGGAAACAATGACTTACATCAATTCTTTTACATAATTCTTGTTTCTCATGACATTTCTAACATTGCCCACAATTATCAACTTTCTAAGTCTTTCTAAACAGGAGAAATCGCAAAACATAGTCATTTCTTCATTGGCGTCCAAAAACAACGCTTTTTTACACTCCGATCTCCCTTTCTCTTGGAAACAATGACTTACATCAATTCTTTTACATAATTCTTGTTTCTCATGACATTTCTAACATTGCACACAATTATCAACTTTCTAAGTCTTTCTAAACAGGAGAAATCGCAAAACATAGTCATTTCTTCATTGGCGTCCAAAAACAACGCTTTTTTACACTCCGATCTCCCTTTCTCTTGGAAACAATGACTTACATCAATTCTTTTACATAATTCTTGTTTCTCATGACATTTCTAACATTGCCCACAATTATCAACTTTCTAAGTCTTTCTAAACAGGAGAAATCGCAAAACATAGTCATTTCTTCATTGGCGTCCAAAAACAACGCTTTTTTACACTCCGATCTCCCTTTCTCTTGGAAACAATGACTTACATCAATTCTTTTACATAATTCTTGTTTCTCATGACATTTCTAACATTGCCCACAATTATCAACTTTCTAAGTCTTTCTAAACAGGAGAAATCGCAAAACATAGTCATTTCTTCATTGGCGTCCAAAAACAACGCTTTTTTACACTCCGATCTCCCTTTCTCTTGGAAACAATGACTTACATCAATTCTTTTACATAATTCTTGTTTCTCATGACATTTCTAACATTGCCCACAATTATCAACTTTCTAAGTCTTTCTAAACAGGAGAAATCGCAAAACATAGTCATTTCTTCATTGGCGTCCAAAAACAACGCTTTTTTACACTCCGATCTCCCTTTCTCTTGGAAACAATGACTTACATCAATTCTTTTACATAATTCTTGTTTCTCATGACATTTCTAACATTGCCCACAATTATCAACTTTCTAAGTCTTTCTAAACAGGAGAAATCGCAAAACATAGTCATTTCTTCATTGGCGTCCAAAAACAACGCTTTTTTACACTCCGATCTCCCTTTCTCTTGGAAACAATGACTTACATCAATTCTTTTACATAATTCTTGTTTCTCATGACATTTCTAACATTGCCCACAATTATCAACTTTCTAAGTCTTTCTAAACAGGAGAAATCGCAAAACATAGTCATTTCTTCATTGGCGTCCAAAAACAACGCTTTTTTACACTCCGATCTCCCTTTCTCTTGGAAACAATGACTTACATCAATTCTTTTACATAATTCTTGTTTCTCATGACATTTCTAACATTGCCCACAATTATCAACTTTCTAAGTCTTTCTAAACAGGAGAAATCGCAAAACATAGTCATTTCTTCATTGGCGTCCAAAAACAACGCTTTTTTACACTCCGATCTCCCTTTCTCTTGGAAACAATGACTTACATCAATTCTTTTACATAATTCTTGTTTCTCATGACATTTCTAACATTGCCCACAATTATCAACTTTCTAAGTCTTTCTAAACAGGAGAAATCGCAAAACATAGTCATTTCTTCATTGGCGTCCAAAAACAACGCTTTTTTACACTCCGATCTCCCTTTCTCTTGGAAACAATGACTTACATCAATTCTTTTACATAATTCTTGTTTCTCATGACATTTCTAACATTGCCCACAATTATCAACTTTCTAAGTCTTTCTAAACAGGAGAAATCGCAAAACATAGTCATTTCTTCATTGGCGTCCAAAAACAACGCTTTTTTACACTCCGATCTCCCTTTCTCTTGGAAACAATGACTTACATCAATTCTTTTACATAATTCTTGTTTCTCATGACATTTCTAACATTGCCCACAATTATCAACTTTCTAAGTCTTTCTAAACAGGAGAAATCGCAAAACATAGTCATTTCTTCATTGGCGTCCAAAAACAACGCTTTTTTACACTCCGATCTCCCTTTCTCTTGGAAACAATGACTTACATCAATTCTTTTACATAATTCTTGTTTCTCATGACATTTCTAACATTGCCCACAATTATCAACTTTCTACAGTCTTTCTAAACAGGAGAAATCGCAAAACATAGTCATTTCTTCATTGGCGTCCAAAAACAACGCTTTTTTACACTCCGATCTCCCTTTCTCTTGGAAACAATGACTTACATCAATTCTTTTACATAATTCTTGTTTCTCATGACATTTCTAACATTGCCCACAATTATCAACTTTCTAAGTCTTTCTAAACAGGAGAAATCGCAAAACATAGTCATTTCTTCATTGGCGTCCAAAAACAACGCTTTTTTACACTCCGATCTCCCTTTCTCTTGGAAACAATGACTTACATCAATTCTTTTACATAATTCTTGTTTCTCATGACATTTCTAACATTGCCCACAATTATCAACTTTCTAAGTCTTTCTAAACAGGAGAAATCGCAAAACATAGTCATTTCTTCATTGGCGTCCAAAAACAACGCTTTTTTACACTCCGATCTCCCTTTCTCTTGGAAACAATGACTTACATCAATTCTTTTACATAATTCTTGTTTCTCATGACATTTCTAACATTGCCCACAATTATCAACTTTCTAAGTCTTTCTAAACAGGAGAAATCGCAAAACATAGTCATTTCTTCATTGGCGTCCAAAAACAACGCTTTTTTACACTCCGATCTCCCTTTCTCTTGGAAACAATGACTTACATCAATTCTTTTACATAATTCTTGTTTCTCATGACATTTCTAACATTGCCCACAATTATCAACTTTCTAAGTCTTTCTAAACAGGAGAAATCGCAAAACATAGTCATTTCTTCATTGGCGTCCAAAAACAACGCTTTTTTACACTCCGATCTCCCTTTCTCTTGGAAACAATGACTTACATCAATTCTTTTACATAATTCTTGTTTCTCATGACATTTCTAACATTGCCCACAATTATCAACTTTCTAAGTCTTTCTAAACAGGAGAAATCGCAAAACATAGTCATTTCTTCATTGGCGTCCAAAAACAACGCTTTTTTACACTCCGATCTCCCTTTCTCTTGGAAACAATGACTTACATCAATTCTTTTACATAATTCTTGTTTCTCATGACATTTCTAACATTGCCCACAATTATCAACTTTCTAAGTCTTTCTAAACAGGAGAAATCGCAAAACATAGTCATTTCTTCATTGGCGTCCAAAAACAACGCTTTTTTACACTCCGATCTCCCTTTCTCTTGGAAACAATGACTTACATCAATTCTTTTACATAATTCTTGTTTCTCATGACATTTCTAACATTGCCCACAATTATCAACTTTCTAAGTCTTTCTAAACAGGAGAAATCGCAAAACATAGTCATTTCTTCATTGGCGTCCAAAAACAACGCTTTTTTACACTCCGATCTCCCTTTCTCTTGGAAACAATGACTTACATCAATTCTTTTACATAATTCTTGTTTCTCATGACATTTCTAACATTGCCCACAATTATCAACTTTCTAAGTCTTTCTAAACAGGAGAAATCGCAAAACATAGTCATTTCTTCATTGGCGTCCAAAAACAACGCTTTTTTACACTCCGATCTCCCTTTCTCTTGGAAACAATGACTTACATCAATTCTTTTACATAATTCTTGTTTCTCATGACATTTCTAACATTGCCCACAATTATCAACTTTCTAAGTCTTTCTAAACAGGAGAAATCGCAAAACATAGTCATTTCTTCATTGGCGTCCAAAAACAACGCTTTTTTACACTCCGATCTCCCTTTCTCTTGGAAACAATGACTTACATCAATTCTTTTACATAATTCTTGTTTCTCATGACATTTCTAACATTGCCCACAATTATCAACTTTCTAAGTCTTTCTAAACAGGAGAAATCGCAAAACATAGTCATTTCTTCATTGGCGTCCAAAAACAACGCTTTTTTACACTCCGATCTCCCTTTCTCTTGGAAACAATGACTTACATCAATTCTTTTACATAATTCTTGTTTCTCATGACATTTCTAACATTGCCCACAATTATCAACTTTCTAAGTCTTTCTAAACAGGAGAAATCGCAAAACATAGTCATTTCTTCATTGGCGTCCAAAAACAACGCTTTTTTACACTCCGATCTCCCTTTCTCTTGGAAACAATGACTTACATCAATTCTTTTACATAATTCTTGTTTCTCATGACATTTCTAACATTGCCCACAATTATCAACTTTCTAAGTCTTTCTAAACAGGAGAAATCGCAAAACATAGTCATTTCTTCATTGGCGTCCAAAAACAACGCTTTTTTACACTCCGATCTCCCTTTCTCTTGGAAACAATGACTTACATCAATTCTTTTACATAATTCTTGTTTCTCATGACATTTCTAACATTGCCCACAATTATCAACTTTCTAAGTCTTTCTAAACAGGAGAAATCGCAAAACATAGTCATTTCTTCATTGGCGTCCAAAAACAACGCTTTTTTACACTCCGATCTCCCTTTCTCTTGGAAACAATGACTTACATCAATTCTTTTACATAATTCTTGTTTCTCATGACATTTCTAACATTGCCCACAATTATCAACTTTCTAAGTCTTTCTAAACAGGAGAAATCGCAAAACATAGTCATTTCTTCATTGGCGTCCAAAAACAACGCTTTTTTACACTCCGATCTCCCTTTCTCTTGGAAACAATGACTTACATCAATTCTTTTACATAATTCTTGTTTCTCATGACATTTCTAACATTGCCCACAATTATCAACTTTCTAAGTCTTTCTAAACAGGAGAAATCGCAAAACATAGTCATTTCTTCATTGGCGTCCAAAAACAACGCTTTTTTACACTCCGATCTCCCTTTCTCTTGGAAACAATGACTTACATCAATTCTTTTACATAATTCTTGTTTCTCATGACATTTCTAACATTGCCCACAATTATCAACTTTCTAAGTCTTTCTAAACAGGAGAAATCGCAAAACATAGTCATTTCTTCATTGGCGTCCAAAAACAACGCTTTTTTACACTCCGATCTCCCTTTCTCTTGGAAACAATGACTTACATCAATTCTTTTACATAATTCTTGTTTCTCATGACATTTCTAACATTGCCCACAATTATCAACTTTCTAAGTCTTTCTAAACAGGAGAAATCGCAAAACATAGTCATTTCTTCATTGGCGTCCAAAAACAACGCTTTTTTACACTCCGATCTCCCTTTCTCTTGGAAACAATGACTTACATCAATTCTTTTACATAATTCTTGTTTCTCATGACATTTCTAACATTGCCCACAATTATCAACTTTCTAAGTCTTTCTAAACAGGAGAAATCGCAAAACATAGTCATTTCTTCATTGGCGTCCAAAAACAACGCTTTTTTACACTCCGATCTCCCTTTCTCTTGGAAACAATGACTTACATCAATTCTTTTACATAATTCTTGTTTCTCATGACATTTCTAACATTGCCCACAATTATCAACTTTCTAAGTCTTTCTAAACAGGAGAAATCGCAAAACATAGTCATTTCTTCATTGGCGTCCAAAAACAACGCTTTTTTACACTCCGATCTCCCTTTCTCTTGGAAACAATGACTTACATCAATTCTTTTACATAATTCTTGTTTCTCATGACATTTCTAACATTGCCCACAATTATCAACTTTCTAAGTCTTTCTAAACAGGAGAAATCGCAAAACATAGTCATTTCTTCATTGGCGTCCAAAAACAACGCTTTTTTACACTCCGATCTCCCTTTCTCTTGGAAACAATGACTTACATCAATTCTTTTACATAATTCTTGTTTCTCATGACATTTCTAACATTGCCCACAATTATCAACTTTCTAAGTCTTTCTAAACAGGAGAAATCGCAAAACATAGTCATTTCTTCATTGGCGTCCAAAAACAACGCTTTTTTACACTCCGATCTCCCTTTCTCTTGGAAACAATGACTTACATCAATTCTTTTACATAATTCTTGTTTCTCATGACATTTCTAACATTGCCCACAATTATCAACTTTCTAAGTCTTTCTAAACAGGAGAAATCGCAAAACATAGTCATTTCTTCATTGGCGTCCAAAAACAACGCTTTTTTACACTCCGATCTCCCTTTCTCTTGGAAACAATGACTTACATCAATTCTTTTACATAATTCTTGTTTCTCATGACATTTCTAACATTGCCCACAATTATCAACTTTCTAAGTCTTTCTAAACAGGAGAAATCGCAAAACATAGTCATTTCTTCATTGGCGTCCAAAAACAACGCTTTTTTACACTCCGATCTCCCTTTCTCTTGGAAACAATGACTTACATCAATTCTTTTACATAATTCTTGTTTCTCATGACATTTCTAACATTGCCCACAATTATCAACTTTCTAAGTCTTTCTAAACAGGAGAAATCGCAAAACATAGTCATTTCTTCATTGGCGTCCAAAAACAACGCTTTTTTACACTCCGATCTCCCTTTCTCTTGGAAACAATGACTTACATCAATTCTTTTACATAATTCTTGTTTCTCATGACATTTCTAACATTGCCCACAATTATCAACTTTCTAAGTCTTTCTAAACAGGAGAAATCGCAAAACATAGTCATTTCTTCATTGGCGTCCAAAAACAACGCTTTTTTACACTCCGATCTCCCTTTCTCTTGGAAACAATGACTTACATCAATTCTTTTACATAATTCTTGTTTCTCATGACATTTCTAACATTGCCCACAATTATCAACTTTCTAAGTCTTTCTAAACAGGAGAAATCGCAAAACATAGTCATTTCTTCATTGGCGTCCAAAAACAACGCTTTTTTACACTCCGATCTCCCTTTCTCTTGGAAACAATGACTTACATCAATTCTTTTACATAATTCTTGTTTCTCATGACATTTCTAACATTGCCCACAATTATCAACTTTCTAAGTCTTTCTAAACAGGAGAAATCGCAAAACATAGTCATTTCTTCATTGGCGTCCAAAAACAACGCTTTTTTACACTCCGATCTCCCTTTCTCTTGGAAACAATGACTTACATCAATTCTTTTACATAATTCTTGTTTCTCATGACATTTCTAACATTGCCCACAATTATCAACTTTCTAAGTCTTTCTAAACAGGAGAAATCGCAAAACATAGTCATTTCTTCATTGGCGTCCAAAAACAACGCTTTTTTACACTCCGATCTCCCTTTCTCTTGGAAACAATGACTTACATCAATTCTTTTACATAATTCTTGTTTCTCATGACATTTCTAACATTGCCCACAATTATCAACTTTCTAAGTCTTTCTAAACAGGAGAAATCGCAAAACATAGTCATTTCTTCATTGGCGTCCAAAAACAACGCTTTTTTACACTCCGATCTCCCTTTCTCTTGGAAACAATGACTTACATCAATTCTTTTACATAATTCTTGTTTCTCATGACATTTCTAACATTGCCCACAATTATCAACTTTCTAAGTCTTTCTAAACAGGAGAAATCGCAAAACATAGTCATTTCTTCATTGGCGTCCAAAAACAACGCTTTTTTACACTCCGATCTCCCTTTCTCTTGGAAACAATGACTTACATCAATTCTTTTACATAATTCTTGTTTCTCATGACATTTCTAACATTGCCCACAATTATCAACTTTCTAAGTCTTTCTAAACAGGAGAAATCGCAAAACATAGTCATTTCTTCATTGGCGTCCAAAAACAACGCTTTTTTACACTCCGATCTCCCTTTCTCTTGGAAACAATGACTTACATCAATTCTTTTACATAATTCTTGTTTCTCATGACATTTCTAACATTGCCCACAATTATCAACTTTCTAAGTCTTTCTAAACAGGAGAAATCGCAAAACATAGTCATTTCTTCATTGGCGTCCAAAAACAACGCTTTTTTACACTCCGATCTCCCTTTCTCTTGGAAACAATGACTTACATCAATTCTTTTACATAATTCTTGTTTCTCATGACATTTCTAACATTGCCCACAATTATCAACTTTCTAAGTCTTTCTAAACAGGAGAAATCGCAAAACATAGTCATTTCTTCATTGGCGTCCAAAAACAACGCTTTTTTACACTCCGATCTCCCTTTCTCTTGGAAACAATGACTTACATCAATTCTTTTACATAATTCTTGTTTCTCATGACATTTCTAACATTGCCCACAATTATCAACTTTCTAAGTCTTTCTAAACAGGAGAAATCGCAAAACATAGTCATTTCTTCATTGGCGTCCAAAAACAACGCTTTTTTACACTCCGATCTCCCTTTCTCTTGGAAACAATGACTTACATCAATTCTTTTACATAATTCTTGTTTCTCATGACATTTCTAACATTGCCCACAATTATCAACTTTCTAAGTCTTTCTAAACAGGAGAAATCGCAAAACATAGTCATTTCTTCATTGGCGTCCAAAAACAACGCTTTTTTACACTCCGATCTCCCTTTCTCTTGGAAACAATGACTTACATCAATTCTTTTACATAATTCTTGTTTCTCATGACATTTCTAACATTGCCCACAATTATCAACTTTCTAAGTCTTTCTAAACAGGAGAAATCGCAAAACATAGTCATTTCTTCATTGGCGTCCAAAAACAACGCTTTTTTACACTCCGATCTCCCTTTCTCTTGGAAACAATGACTTACATCAATTCTTTTACATAATTCTTGTTTCTCATGACATTTCTAACATTGCCCACAATTATCAACTTTCTAAGTCTTTCTAAACAGGAGAAATCGCAAAACATAGTCATTTCTTCATTGGCGTCCAAAAACAACGCTTTTTTACACTCCGATCTCCCTTTCTCTTGGAAACAATGACTTACATCAATTCTTTTACATAATTCTTGTTTCTCATGACATTTCTAACATTGCCCACAATTATCAACTTTCTAAGTCTTTCTAAACAGGAGAAATCGCAAAACATAGTCATTTCTTCATTGGCGTCCAAAAACAACGCTTTTTTACACTCCGATCTCCCTTTCTCTTGGAAACAATGACTTACATCAATTCTTTTACATAATTCTTGTTTCTCATGACATTTCTAACATTGCCCACAATTATCAACTTTCTAAGTCTTTCTAAACAGGAGAAATCGCAAAACATAGTCATTTCTTCATTGGCGTCCAAAAACAACGCTTTTTTACACTCCGATCTCCCTTTCTCTTGGAAACAATGACTTACATCAATTCTTTTACATAATTCTTGTTTCTCATGACATTTCTAACATTGCCCACAATTATCAACTTTCTAAGTCTTTCTAAACAGGAGAAATCGCAAAACATAGTCATTTCTTCATTGGCGTCCAAAAACAACGCTTTTTTACACTCCGATCTCCCTTTCTCTTGGAAACAATGACTTACATCAATTCTTTTACATAATTCTTGTTTCTCATGACATTTCTAACATTGCCCACAATTATCAACTTTCTAAGTCTTTCTAAACAGGAGAAATCGCAAAACATAGTCATTTCTTCATTGGCGTCCAAAAACAACGCTTTTTTACACTCCGATCTCCCTTTCTCTTGGAAACAATGACTTACATCAATTCTTTTACATAATTCTTGTTTCTCATGACATTTCTAACATTGCCCACAATTATCAACTTTCTAAGTCTTTCTAAACAGGAGAAATCGCAAAACATAGTCATTTCTTCATTGGCGTCCAAAAACAACGCTTTTTTACACTCCGATCTCCCTTTCTCTTGGAAACAATGACTTACATCAATTCTTTTACATAATTCTTGTTTCTCATGACATTTCTAACATTGCCCACAATTATCAACTTTCTAAGTCTTTCTAAACAGGAGAAATCGCAAAACATAGTCATTTCTTCATTGGCGTCCAAAAACAACGCTTTTTTACACTCCGATCTCCCTTTCTCTTGGAAACAATGACTTACATCAATTCTTTTACATAATTCTTGTTTCTCATGACATTTCTAACATTGCCCACAATTATCAACTTTCTAAGTCTTTCTAAACAGGAGAAATCGCAAAACATAGTCATTTCTTCATTGGCGTCCAAAAACAACGCTTTTTTACACTCCGATCTCCCTTTCTCTTGGAAACAATGACTTACATCAATTCTTTTACATAATTCTTGTTTCTCATGACATTTCTAACATTGCCCACAATTATCAACTTTCTAAGTCTTTCTAAACAGGAGAAATCGCAAAACATAGTCATTTCTTCATTGGCGTCCAAAAACAACGCTTTTTTACACTCCGATCTCCCTTTCTCTTGGAAACAATGACTTACATCAATTCTTTTACATAATTCTTGTTTCTCATGACATTTCTAACATTGCCCACAATTATCAACTTTCTAAGTCTTTCTAAACAGGAGAAATCGCAAAACATAGTCATTTCTTCATTGGCGTCCAAAAACAACGCTTTTTTACACTCCGATCTCCCTTTCTCTTGGAAACAATGACTTACATCAATTCTTTTACATAATTCTTGTTTCTCATGACATTTCTAACATTGCCCACAATTATCAACTTTCTAAGTCTTTCTAAACAGGAGAAATCGCAAAACATAGTCATTTCTTCATTGGCGTCCAAAAACAACGCTTTTTTACACTCCGATCTCCCTTTCTCTTGGAAACAATGACTTACATCAATTCTTTTACATAATTCTTGTTTCTCATGACATTTCTAACATTGCCCACAATTATCAACTTTCTAAGTCTTTCTAAACAGGAGAAATCGCAAAACATAGTCATTTCTTCATTGGCGTCCAAAAACAACGCTTTTTTACACTCCGATCTCCCTTTCTCTTGGAAACAATGACTTACATCAATTCTTTTACATAATTCTTGTTTCTCATGACATTTCTAACATTGCCCACAATTATCAACTTTCTAAGTCTTTCTAAACAGGAGAAATCGCAAAACATAGTCATTTCTTCATTGGCGTCCAAAAACAACGCTTTTTTACACTCCGATCTCCCTTTCTCTTGGAAACAATGACTTACATCAATTCTTTTACATAATTCTTGTTTCTCATGACATTTCTAACATTGCCCACAATTATCAACTTTCTAAGTCTTTCTAAACAGGAGAAATCGCAAAACATAGTCATTTCTTCATTGGCGTCCAAAAACAACGCTTTTTTACACTCCGATCTCCCTTTCTCTTGGAAACAATGACTTACATCAATTCTTTTACATAATTCTTGTTTCTCATGACATTTCTAACATTGCCCACAATTATCAACTTTCTAAGTCTTTCTAAACAGGAGAAATCGCAAAACATAGTCATTTCTTCATTGGCGTCCAAAAACAACGCTTTTTTACACTCCGATCTCCCTTTCTCTTGGAAACAATGACTTACATCAATTCTTTTACATAATTCTTGTTTCTCATGACATTTCTAACATTGCCCACAATTATCAACTTTCTAAGTCTTTCTAAACAGGAGAAATCGCAAAACATAGTCATTTCTTCATTGGCGTCCAAAAACAACGCTTTTTTACACTCCGATCTCCCTTTCTCTTGGAAACAATGACTTACATCAATTCTTTTACATAATTCTTGTTTCTCATGACATTTCTAACATTGCCCACAATTATCAACTTTCTAAGTCTTTCTAAACAGGAGAAATCGCAAAACATAGTCATTTCTTCATTGGCGTCCAAAAACAACGCTTTTTTACACTCCGATCTCCCTTTCTCTTGGAAACAATGACTTACATCAATTCTTTTACATAATTCTTGTTTCTCATGACATTTCTAACATTGCCCACAATTATCAACTTTCTAAGTCTTTCTAAACAGGAGAAATCGCAAAACATAGTCATTTCTTCATTGGCGTCCAAAAACAACGCTTTTTTACACTCCGATCTCCCTTTCTCTTGGAAACAATGACTTACATCAATTCTTTTACATAATTCTTGTTTCTCATGACATTTCTAACATTGCCCACAATTATCAACTTTCTAAGTCTTTCTAAACAGGAGAAATCGCAAAACATAGTCATTTCTTCATTGGCGTCCAAAAACAACGCTTTTTTACACTCCGATCTCCCTTTCTCTTGGAAACAATGACTTACATCAATTCTTTTACATAATTCTTGTTTCTCATGACATTTCTAACATTGCCCACAATTATCAACTTTCTAAGTCTTTCTAAACAGGAGAAATCGCAAAACATAGTCATTTCTTCATTGGCGTCCAAAAACAACGCTTTTTTACACTCCGATCTCCCTTTCTCTTGGAAACAATGACTTACATCAATTCTTTTACATAATTCTTGTTTCTCATGACATTTCTAACATTGCCCACAATTATCAACTTTCTAAGTCTTTCTAAACAGGAGAAATCGCAAAACATAGTCATTTCTTCATTGGCGTCCAAAAACAACGCTTTTTTACACTCCGATCTCCCTTTCTCTTGGAAACAATGACTTACATCAATTCTTTTACATAATTCTTGTTTCTCATGACATTTCTAACATTGCCCACAATTATCAACTTTCTAAGTCTTTCTAAACAGGAGAAATCGCAAAACATAGTCATTTCTTCATTGGCGTCCAAAAACAACGCTTTTTTACACTCCGATCTCCCTTTCTCTTGGAAACAATGACTTACATCAATTCTTTTACATAATTCTTGTTTCTCATGACATTTCTAACATTGCCCACAATTATCAACTTTCTAAGTCTTTCTAAACAGGAGAAATCGCAAAACATAGTCATTTCTTCATTGGCGTCCAAAAACAACGCTTTTTTACACTCCGATCTCCCTTTCTCTTGGAAACAATGACTTACATCAATTCTTTTACATAATTCTTGTTTCTCATGACATTTCTAACATTGCCCACAATTATCAACTTTCTAAGTCTTTCTAAACAGGAGAAATCGCAAAACATAGTCATTTCTTCATTGGCGTCCAAAAACAACGCTTTTTTACACTCCGATCTCCCTTTCTCTTGGAAACAATGACTTACATCAATTCTTTTACATAATTCTTGTTTCTCATGACATTTCTAACATTGCCCACAATTATCAACTTTCTAAGTCTTTCTAAACAGGAGAAATCGCAAAACATAGTCATTTCTTCATTGGCGTCCAAAAACAACGCTTTTTTACACTCCGATCTCCCTTTCTCTTGGAAACAATGACTTACATCAATTCTTTTACATAATTCTTGTTTCTCATGACATTTCTAACATTGCCCACAATTATCAACTTTCTAAGTCTTTCTAAACAGGAGAAATCGCAAAACATAGTCATTTCTTCATTGGCGTCCAAAAACAACGCTTTTTTACACTCCGATCTCCCTTTCTCTTGGAAACAATGACTTACATCAATTCTTTTACATAATTCTTGTTTCTCATGACATTTCTAACATTGCCCACAATTATCAACTTTCTAAGTCTTTCTAAACAGGAGAAATCGCAAAACATAGTCATTTCTTCATTGGCGTCCAAAAACAACGCTTTTTTACACTCCGATCTCCCTTTCTCTTGGAAACAATGACTTACATCAATTCTTTTACATAATTCTTGTTTCTCATGACATTTCTAACATTGCCCACAATTATCAACTTTCTAAGTCTTTCTAAACAGGAGAAATCGCAAAACATAGTCATTTCTTCATTGGCGTCCAAAAACAACGCTTTTTTACACTCCGATCTCCCTTTCTCTTGGAAACAATGACTTACATCAATTCTTTTACATAATTCTTGTTTCTCATGACATTTCTAACATTGCCCACAATTATCAACTTTCTAAGTCTTTCTAAACAGGAGAAATCGCAAAACATAGTCATTTCTTCATTGGCGTCCAAAAACAACGCTTTTTTACACTCCGATCTCCCTTTCTCTTGGAAACAATGACTTACATCAATTCTTTTACATAATTCTTGTTTCTCATGACATTTCTAACATTGCCCACAATTATCAACTTTCTAAGTCTTTCTAAACAGGAGAAATCGCAAAACATAGTCATTTCTTCATTGGCGTCCAAAAACAACGCTTTTTTACACTCCGATCTCCCTTTCTCTTGGAAACAATGACTTACATCAATTCTTTTACATAATTCTTGTTTCTCATGACATTTCTAACATTGCCCACAATTATCAACTTTCTAAGTCTTTCTAAACAGGAGAAATCGCAAAACATAGTCATTTCTTCATTGGCGTCCAAAAACAACGCTTTTTTACACTCCGATCTCCCTTTCTCTTGGAAACAATGACTTACATCAATTCTTTTACATAATTCTTGTTTCTCATGACATTTCTAACATTGCCCACAATTATCAACTTTCTAAGTCTTTCTAAACAGGAGAAATCGCAAAACATAGTCATTTCTTCATTGGCGTCCAAAAACAACGCTTTTTTACACTCCGATCTCCCTTTCTCTTGGAAACAATGACTTACATCAATTCTTTTACATAATTCTTGTTTCTCATGACATTTCTAACATTGCCCACAATTATCAACTTTCTAAGTCTTTCTAAACAGGAGAAATCGCAAAACATAGTCATTTCTTCATTGGCGTCCAAAAACAACGCTTTTTTACACTCCGATCTCCCTTTCTCTTGGAAACAATGACTTACATCAATTCTTTTACATAATTCTTGTTTCTCATGACATTTCTAACATTGCCCACAATTATCAACTTTCTAAGTCTTTCTAAACAGGAGAAATCGCAAAACATAGTCATTTCTTCATTGGCGTCCAAAAACAACGCTTTTTTACACTCCGATCTCCCTTTCTCTTGGAAACAATGACTTACATCAATTCTTTTACATAATTCTTGTTTCTCATGACATTTCTAACATTGCCCACAATTATCAACTTTCTAAGTCTTTCTAAACAGGAGAAATCGCAAAACATAGTCATTTCTTCATTGGCGTCCAAAAACAACGCTTTTTTACACTCCGATCTCCCTTTCTCTTGGAAACAATGACTTACATCAATTCTTTTACATAATTCTTGTTTCTCATGACATTTCTAACATTGCCCACAATTATCAACTTTCTAAGTCTTTCTAAACAGGAGAAATCGCAAAACATAGTCATTTCTTCATTGGCGTCCAAAAACAACGCTTTTTTACACTCCGATCTCCCTTTCTCTTGGAAACAATGACTTACATCAATTCTTTTACATAATTCTTGTTTCTCATGACATTTCTAACATTGCCCACAATTATCAACTTTCTAAGTCTTTCTAAACAGGAGAAATCGCAAAACATAGTCATTTCTTCATTGGCGTCCAAAAACAACGCTTTTTTACACTCCGATCTCCCTTTCTCTTGGAAACAATGACTTACATCAATTCTTTTACATAATTCTTGTTTCTCATGACATTTCTAACATTGCCCACAATTATCAACTTTCTAAGTCTTTCTAAACAGGAGAAATCGCAAAACATAGTCATTTCTTCATTGGCGTCCAAAAACAACGCTTTTTTACACTCCGATCTCCCTTTCTCTTGGAAACAATGACTTACATCAATTCTTTTACATAATTCTTGTTTCTCATGACATTTCTAACATTGCCCACAATTATCAACTTTCTAAGTCTTTCTAAACAGGAGAAATCGCAAAACATAGTCATTTCTTCATTGGCGTCCAAAAACAACGCTTTTTTACACTCCGATCTCCCTTTCTCTTGGAAACAATGACTTACATCAATTCTTTTACATAATTCTTGTTTCTCATGACATTTCTAACATTGCCCACAATTATCAACTTTCTAAGTCTTTCTAAACAGGAGAAATCGCAAAACATAGTCATTTCTTCATTGGCGTCCAAAAACAACGCTTTTTTACACTCCGATCTCCCTTTCTCTTGGAAACAATGACTTACATCAATTCTTTTACATAATTCTTGTTTCTCATGACATTTCTAACATTGCCCACAATTATCAACTTTCTAAGTCTTTCTAAACAGGAGAAATCGCAAAACATAGTCATTTCTTCATTGGCGTCCAAAAACAACGCTTTTTTACACTCCGATCTCCCTTTCTCTTGGAAACAATGACTTACATCAATTCTTTTACATAATTCTTGTTTCTCATGACATTTCTAACATTGCCCACAATTATCAACTTTCTAAGTCTTTCTAAACAGGAGAAATCGCAAAACATAGTCATTTCTTCATTGGCGTCCAAAAACAACGCTTTTTTACACTCCGATCTCCCTTTCTCTTGGAAACAATGACTTACATCAATTCTTTTACATAATTCTTGTTTCTCATGACATTTCTAACATTGCCCACAATTATCAACTTTCTAAGTCTTTCTAAACAGGAGAAATCGCAAAACATAGTCATTTCTTCATTGGCGTCCAAAAACAACGCTTTTTTACACTCCGATCTCCCTTTCTCTTGGAAACAATGACTTACATCAATTCTTTTACATAATTCTTGTTTCTCATGACATTTCTAACATTGCCCACAATTATCAACTTTCTAAGTCTTTCTAAACAGGAGAAATCGCAAAACATAGTCATTTCTTCATTGGCGTCCAAAAACAACGCTTTTTTACACTCCGATCTCCCTTTCTCTTGGAAACAATGACTTACATCAATTCTTTTACATAATTCTTGTTTCTCATGACATTTCTAACATTGCCCACAATTATCAACTTTCTAAGTCTTTCTAAACAGGAGAAATCGCAAAACATAGTCATTTCTTCATTGGCGTCCAAAAACAACGCTTTTTTACACTCCGATCTCCCTTTCTCTTGGAAACAATGACTTACATCAATTCTTTTACATAATTCTTGTTTCTCATGACATTTCTAACATTGCCCACAATTATCAACTTTCTAAGTCTTTCTAAACAGGAGAAATCGCAAAACATAGTCATTTCTTCATTGGCGTCCAAAAACAACGCTTTTTTACACTCCGATCTCCCTTTCTCTTGGAAACAATGACTTACATCAATTCTTTTACATAATTCTTGTTTCTCATGACATTTCTAACATTGCCCACAATTATCAACTTTCTAAGTCTTTCTAAACAGGAGAAATCGCAAAACATAGTCATTTCTTCATTGGCGTCCAAAAACAACGCTTTTTTACACTCCGATCTCCCTTTCTCTTGGAAACAATGACTTACATCAATTCTTTTACATAATTCTTGTTTCTCATGACATTTCTAACATTGCCCACAATTATCAACTTTCTAAGTCTTTCTAAACAGGAGAAATCGCAAAACATAGTCATTTCTTCATTGGCGTCCAAAAACAACGCTTTTTTACACTCCGATCTCCCTTTCTCTTGGAAACAATGACTTACATCAATTCTTTTACATAATTCTTGTTTCTCATGACATTTCTAACATTGCCCACAATTATCAACTTTCTAAGTCTTTCTAAACAGGAGAAATCGCAAAACATAGTCATTTCTTCATTGGCGTCCAAAAACAACGCTTTTTTACACTCCGATCTCCCTTTCTCTTGGAAACAATGACTTACATCAATTCTTTTACATAATTCTTGTTTCTCATGACATTTCTAACATTGCCCACAATTATCAACTTTCTAAGTCTTTCTAAACAGGAGAAATCGCAAAACATAGTCATTTCTTCATTGGCGTCCAAAAACAACGCTTTTTTACACTCCGATCTCCCTTTCTCTTGGAAACAATGACTTACATCAATTCTTTTACATAATTCTTGTTTCTCATGACATTTCTAACATTGCCCACAATTATCAACTTTCTAAGTCTTTCTAAACAGGAGAAATCGCAAAACATAGTCATTTCTTCATTGGCGTCCAAAAACAACGCTTTTTTACACTCCGATCTCCCTTTCTCTTGGAAACAATGACTTACATCAATTCTTTTACATAATTCTTGTTTCTCATGACATTTCTAACATTGCCCACAATTATCAACTTTCTAAGTCTTTCTAAACAGGAGAAATCGCAAAACATAGTCATTTCTTCATTGGCGTCCAAAAACAACGCTTTTTTACACTCCGATCTCCCTTTCTCTTGGAAACAATGACTTACATCAATTCTTTTACATAATTCTTGTTTCTCATGACATTTCTAACATTGCCCACAATTATCAACTTTCTAAGTCTTTCTAAACAGGAGAAATCGCAAAACATAGTCATTTCTTCATTGGCGTCCAAAAACAACGCTTTTTTACACTCCGATCTCCCTTTCTCTTGGAAACAATGACTTACATCAATTCTTTTACATAATTCTTGTTTCTCATGACATTTCTAACATTGCCCACAATTATCAACTTTCTAAGTCTTTCTAAACAGGAGAAATCGCAAAACATAGTCATTTCTTCATTGGCGTCCAAAAACAACGCTTTTTTACACTCCGATCTCCCTTTCTCTTGGAAACAATGACTTACATCAATTCTTTTACATAATTCTTGTTTCTCATGACATTTCTAACATTGCCCACAATTATCAACTTTCTAAGTCTTTCTAAACAGGAGAAATCGCAAAACATAGTCATTTCTTCATTGGCGTCCAAAAACAACGCTTTTTTACACTCCGATCTCCCTTTCTCTTGGAAACAATGACTTACATCAATTCTTTTACATAATTCTTGTTTCTCATGACATTTCTAACATTGCCCACAATTATCAACTTTCTAAGTCTTTCTAAACAGGAGAAATCGCAAAACATAGTCATTTCTTCATTGGCGTCCAAAAACAACGCTTTTTTACACTCCGATCTCCCTTTCTCTTGGAAACAATGACTTACATCAATTCTTTTACATAATTCTTGTTTCTCATGACATTTCTAACATTGCCCACAATTATCAACTTTCTAAGTCTTTCTAAACAGGAGAAATCGCAAAACATAGTCATTTCTTCATTGGCGTCCAAAAACAACGCTTTTTTACACTCCGATCTCCCTTTCTCTTGGAAACAATGACTTACATCAATTCTTTTACATAATTCTTGTTTCTCATGACATTTCTAACATTGCCCACAATTATCAACTTTCTAAGTCTTTCTAAACAGGAGAAATCGCAAAACATAGTCATTTCTTCATTGGCGTCCAAAAACAACGCTTTTTTACACTCCGATCTCCCTTTCTCTTGGAAACAATGACTTACATCAATTCTTTTACATAATTCTTGTTTCTCATGACATTTCTAACATTGCCCACAATTATCAACTTTCTAAGTCTTTCTAAACAGGAGAAATCGCAAAACATAGTCATTTCTTCATTGGCGTCCAAAAACAACGCTTTTTTACACTCCGATCTCCCTTTCTCTTGGAAACAATGACTTACATCAATTCTTTTACATAATTCTTGTTTCTCATGACATTTCTAACATTGCCCACAATTATCAACTTTCTAAGTCTTTCTAAACAGGAGAAATCGCAAAACATAGTCATTTCTTCATTGGCGTCCAAAAACAACGCTTTTTTACACTCCGATCTCCCTTTCTCTTGGAAACAATGACTTACATCAATTCTTTTACATAATTCTTGTTTCTCATGACATTTCTAACATTGCCCACAATTATCAACTTTCTAAGTCTTTCTAAACAGGAGAAATCGCAAAACATAGTCATTTCTTCATTGGCGTCCAAAAACAACGCTTTTTTACACTCCGATCTCCCTTTCTCTTGGAAACAATGACTTACATCAATTCTTTTACATAATTCTTGTTTCTCATGACATTTCTAACATTGCCCACAATTATCAACTTTCTAAGTCTTTCTAAACAGGAGAAATCGCAAAACATAGTCATTTCTTCATTGGCGTCCAAAAACAACGCTTTTTTACACTCCGATCTCCCTTTCTCTTGGAAACAATGACTTACATCAATTCTTTTACATAATTCTTGTTTCTCATGACATTTCTAACATTGCCCACAATTATCAACTTTCTAAGTCTTTCTAAACAGGAGAAATCGCAAAACATAGTCATTTCTTCATTGGCGTCCAAAAACAACGCTTTTTTACACTCCGATCTCCCTTTCTCTTGGAAACAATGACTTACATCAATTCTTTTACATAATTCTTGTTTCTCATGACATTTCTAACATTGCCCACAATTATCAACTTTCTAAGTCTTTCTAAACAGGAGAAATCGCAAAACATAGTCATTTCTTCATTGGCGTCCAAAAACAACGCTTTTTTACACTCCGATCTCCCTTTCTCTTGGAAACAATGACTTACATCAATTCTTTTACATAATTCTTGTTTCTCATGACATTTCTAACATTGCTCACAATTATCAACTTTCTAAGTCTTTCTAAACAGGAGAAATCGCAAAACATAGTCATTTCTTCATTGGCGTCCAAAAACAACGCTTTTTTACACTCCGATCTCCCTTTCTCTTGGAAACAATGACTTACATCAATTCTTTTACATAATTCTTGTTTCTCATGACATTTCTAACATTGCCCACAATTATCAACTTTCTAAGTCTTTCTAAACAGGAGAAATCGCAAAACATAGTCATTTCTTCATTGGCGTCCAAAAACAACGCTTTTTTACACTCCGATCTCCCTTTCTCTTGGAAACAATGACTTACATCAATTCTTTTACATAATTCTTGTTTCTCATGACATTTCTAACATTGCCCACAATTATCAACTTTCTAAGTCTTTCTAAACAGGAGAAATCGCAAAACATAGTCATTTCTTCATTGGCGTCCAAAAACAACGCTTTTTTACACTCCGATCTCCCTTTCTCTTGGAAACAATGACTTACATCAATTCTTTTACATAATTCTTGTTTCTCATGACATTTCTAACATTGCCCACAATTATCAACTTTCTAAGTCTTTCTAAACAGGAGAAATCGCAAAACATAGTCATTTCTTCATTGGCGTCCAAAAACAACGCTTTTTTACACTCCGATCTCCCTTTCTCTTGGAAACAATGACTTACATCAATTCTTTTACATAATTCTTGTTTCTCATGACATTTCTAACATTGCCCACAATTATCAACTTTCTAAGTCTTTCTAAACAGGAGAAATCGCAAAACATAGTCATTTCTTCATTGGCGTCCAAAAACAACGCTTTTTTACACTCCGATCTCCCTTTCTCTTGGAAACAATGACTTACATCAATTCTTTTACATAATTCTTGTTTCTCATGACATTTCTAACATTGCCCACAATTATCAACTTTCTAAGTCTTTCTAAACAGGAGAAATCGCAAAACATAGTCATTTCTTCATTGGCGTCCAAAAACAACGCTTTTTTACACTCCGATCTCCCTTTCTCTTGGAAACAATGACTTACATCAATTCTTTTACATAATTCTTGTTTCTCATGACATTTCTAACATTGCCCACAATTATCAACTTTCTAAGTCTTTCTAAACAGGAGAAATCGCAAAACATAGTCATTTCTTCATTGGCGTCCAAAAACAACGCTTTTTTACACTCCGATCTCCCTTTCTCTTGGAAACAATGACTTACATCAATTCTTTTACATAATTCTTGTTTCTCATGACATTTCTAACATTGCCCACAATTATCAACTTTCTAAGTCTTTCTAAACAGGAGAAATCGCAAAACATAGTCATTTCTTCATTGGCGTCCAAAAACAACGCTTTTTTACACTCCGATCTCCCTTTCTCTTGGAAACAATGACTTACATCAATTCTTTTACATAATTCTTGTTTCTCATGACATTTCTAACATTGCCCACAATTATCAACTTTCTAAGTCTTTCTAAACAGGAGAAATCGCAAAACATAGTCATTTCTTCATTGGCGTCCAAAAACAACGCTTTTTTACACTCCGATCTCCCTTTCTCTTGGAAACAATGACTTACATCAATTCTTTTACATAATTCTTGTTTCTCATGACATTTCTAACATTGCCCACAATTATCAACTTTCTAAGTCTTTCTAAACAGGAGAAATCGCAAAACATAGTCATTTCTTCATTGGCGTCCAAAAACAACGCTTTTTTACACTCCGATCTCCCTTTCTCTTGGAAACAATGACTTACATCAATTCTTTTACATAATTCTTGTTTCTCATGACATTTCTAACATTGCCCACAATTATCAACTTTCTAAGTCTTTCTAAACAGGAGAAATCGCAAAACATAGTCATTTCTTCATTGGCGTCCAAAAACAACGCTTTTTTACACTCCGATCTCCCTTTCTCTTGGAAACAATGACTTACATCAATTCTTTTACATAATTCTTGTTTCTCATGACATTTCTAACATTGCCCACAATTATCAACTTTCTAAGTCTTTCTAAACAGGAGAAATCGCAAAACATAGTCATTTCTTCATTGGCGTCCAAAAACAACGCTTTTTTACACTCCGATCTCCCTTTCTCTTGGAAACAATGACTTACATCAATTCTTTTACATAATTCTTGTTTCTCATGACATTTCTAACATTGCCCACAATTATCAACTTTCTAAGTCTTTCTAAACAGGAGAAATCGCAAAACATAGTCATTTCTTCATTGGCGTCCAAAAACAACGCTTTTTTACACTCCGATCTCCCTTTCTCTTGGAAACAATGACTTACATCAATTCTTTTACATAATTCTTGTTTCTCATGACATTTCTAACATTGCCCACAATTATCAACTTTCTAAGTCTTTCTAAACAGGAGAAATCGCAAAACATAGTCATTTCTTCATTGGCGTCCAAAAACAACGCTTTTTTACACTCCGATCTCCCTTTCTCTTGGAAACAATGACTTACATCAATTCTTTTACATAATTCTTGTTTCTCATGACATTTCTAACATTGCCCACAATTATCAACTTTCTAAGTCTTTCTAAACAGGAGAAATCGCAAAACATAGTCATTTCTTCATTGGCGTCCAAAAACAACGCTTTTTTACACTCCGATCTCCCTTTCTCTTGGAAACAATGACTTACATCAATTCTTTTACATAATTCTTGTTTCTCATGACATTTCTAACATTGCCCACAATTATCAACTTTCTAAGTCTTTCTAAACAGGAGAAATCGCAAAACATAGTCATTTCTTCATTGGCGTCCAAAAACAACGCTTTTTTACACTCCGATCTCCCTTTCTCTTGGAAACAATGACTTACATCAATTCTTTTACATAATTCTTGTTTCTCATGACATTTCTAACATTGCCCACAATTATCAACTTTCTAAGTCTTTCTAAACAGGAGAAATCGCAAAACATAGTCATTTCTTCATTGGCGTCCAAAAACAACGCTTTTTTACACTCCGATCTCCCTTTCTCTTGGAAACAATGACTTACATCAATTCTTTTACATAATTCTTGTTTCTCATGACATTTCTAACATTGCCCACAATTATCAACTTTCTAAGTCTTTCTAAACAGGAGAAATCGCAAAACATAGTCATTTCTTCATTGGCGTCCAAAAACAACGCTTTTTTACACTCCGATCTCCCTTTCTCTTGGAAACAATGACTTACATCAATTCTTTTACATAATTCTTGTTTCTCATGACATTTCTAACATTGCCCACAATTATCAACTTTCTAAGTCTTTCTAAACAGGAGAAATCGCAAAACATAGTCATTTCTTCATTGGCGTCCAAAAACAACGCTTTTTTACACTCCGATCTCCCTTTCTCTTGGAAACAATGACTTACATCAATTCTTTTACATAATTCTTGTTTCTCATGACATTTCTAACATTGCCCACAATTATCAACTTTCTAAGTCTTTCTAAACAGGAGAAATCGCAAAACATAGTCATTTCTTCATTGGCGTCCAAAAACAACGCTTTTTTACACTCCGATCTCCCTTTCTCTTGGAAACAATGACTTACATCAATTCTTTTACATAATTCTTGTTTCTCATGACATTTCTAACATTGCCCACAATTATCAACTTTCTAAGTCTTTCTAAACAGGAGAAATCGCAAAACATAGTCATTTCTTCATTGGCGTCCAAAAACAACGCTTTTTTACACTCCGATCTCCCTTTCTCTTGGAAACAATGACTTACATCAATTCTTTTACATAATTCTTGTTTCTCATGACATTTCTAACATTGCCCACAATTATCAACTTTCTAAGTCTTTCTAAACAGGAGAAATCGCAAAACATAGTCATTTCTTCATTGGCGTCCAAAAACAACGCTTTTTTACACTCCGATCTCCCTTTCTCTTGGAAACAATGACTTACATCAATTCTTTTACATAATTCTTGTTTCTCATGACATTTCTAACATTGCCCACAATTATCAACTTTCTAAGTCTTTCTAAACAGGAGAAATCGCAAAACATAGTCATTTCTTCATTGGCGTCCAAAAACAACGCTTTTTTACACTCCGATCTCCCTTTCTCTTGGAAACAATGACTTACATCAATTCTTTTACATAATTCTTGTTTCTCATGACATTTCTAACATTGCCCACAATTATCAACTTTCTAAGTCTTTCTAAACAGGAGAAATCGCAAAACATAGTCATTTCTTCATTGGCGTCCAAAAACAACGCTTTTTTACACTCCGATCTCCCTTTCTCTTGGAAACAATGACTTACATCAATTCTTTTACATAATTCTTGTTTCTCATGACATTTCTAACATTGCCCACAATTATCAACTTTCTAAGTCTTTCTAAACAGGAGAAATCGCAAAACATAGTCATTTCTTCATTGGCGTCCAAAAACAACGCTTTTTTACACTCCGATCTCCCTTTCTCTTGGAAACAATGACTTACATCAATTCTTTTACATAATTCTTGTTTCTCATGACATTTCTAACATTGCCCACAATTATCAACTTTCTAAGTCTTTCTAAACAGGAGAAATCGCAAAACATAGTCATTTCTTCATTGGCGTCCAAAAACAACGCTTTTTTACACTCCGATCTCCCTTTCTCTTGGAAACAATGACTTACATCAATTCTTTTACATAATTCTTGTTTCTCATGACATTTCTAACATTGCCCACAATTATCAACTTTCTAAGTCTTTCTAAACAGGAGAAATCGCAAAACATAGTCATTTCTTCATTGGCGTCCAAAAACAACGCTTTTTTACACTCCGATCTCCCTTTCTCTTGGAAACAATGACTTACATCAATTCTTTTACATAATTCTTGTTTCTCATGACATTTCTAACATTGCCCACAATTATCAACTTTCTAAGTCTTTCTAAACAGGAGAAATCGCAAAACATAGTCATTTCTTCATTGGCGTCCAAAAACAACGCTTTTTTACACTCCGATCTCCCTTTCTCTTGGAAACAATGACTTACATCAATTCTTTTACATAATTCTTGTTTCTCATGACATTTCTAACATTGCCCACAATTATCAACTTTCTAAGTCTTTCTAAACAGGAGAAATCGCAAAACATAGTCATTTCTTCATTGGCGTCCAAAAACAACGCTTTTTTACACTCCGATCTCCCTTTCTCTTGGAAACAATGACTTACATCAATTCTTTTACATAATTCTTGTTTCTCATGACATTTCTAACATTGCCCACAATTATCAACTTTCTAAGTCTTTCTAAACAGGAGAAATCGCAAAACATAGTCATTTCTTCATTGGCGTCCAAAAACAACGCTTTTTTACACTCCGATCTCCCTTTCTCTTGGAAACAATGACTTACATCAATTCTTTTACATAATTCTTGTTTCTCATGACATTTCTAACATTGCCCACAATTATCAACTTTCTAAGTCTTTCTAAACAGGAGAAATCGCAAAACATAGTCATTTCTTCATTGGCGTCCAAAAACAACGCTTTTTTACACTCCGATCTCCCTTTCTCTTGGAAACAATGACTTACATCAATTCTTTTACATAATTCTTGTTTCTCATGACATTTCTAACATTGCCCACAATTATCAACTTTCTAAGTCTTTCTAAACAGGAGAAATCGCAAAACATAGTCATTTCTTCATTGGCGTCCAAAAACAACGCTTTTTTACACTCCGATCTCCCTTTCTCTTGGAAACAATGACTTACATCAATTCTTTTACATAATTCTTGTTTCTCATGACATTTCTAACATTGCCCACAATTATCAACTTTCTAAGTCTTTCTAAACAGGAGAAATCGCAAAACATAGTCATTTCTTCATTGGCGTCCAAAAACAACGCTTTTTTACACTCCGATCTCCCTTTCTCTTGGAAACAATGACTTACATCAATTCTTTTACATAATTCTTGTTTCTCATGACATTTCTAACATTGCCCACAATTATCAACTTTCTAAGTCTTTCTAAACAGGAGAAATCGCAAAACATAGTCATTTCTTCATTGGCGTCCAAAAACAACGCTTTTTTACACTCCGATCTCCCTTTCTCTTGGAAACAATGACTTACATCAATTCTTTTACATAATTCTTGTTTCTCATGACATTTCTAACATTGCCCACAATTATCAACTTTCTAAGTCTTTCTAAACAGGAGAAATCGCAAAACATAGTCATTTCTTCATTGGCGTCCAAAAACAACGCTTTTTTACACTCCGATCTCCCTTTCTCTTGGAAACAATGACTTACATCAATTCTTTTACATAATTCTTGTTTCTCATGACATTTCTAACATTGCCCACAATTATCAACTTTCTAAGTCTTTCTAAACAGGAGAAATCGCAAAACATAGTCATTTCTTCATTGGCGTCCAAAAACAACGCTTTTTTACACTCCGATCTCCCTTTCTCTTGGAAACAATGACTTACATCAATTCTTTTACATAATTCTTGTTTCTCATGACATTTCTAACATTGCCCACAATTATCAACTTTCTAAGTCTTTCTAAACAGGAGAAATCGCAAAACATAGTCATTTCTTCATTGGCGTCCAAAAACAACGCTTTTTTACACTCCGATCTCCCTTTCTCTTGGAAACAATGACTTACATCAATTCTTTTACATAATTCTTGTTTCTCATGACATTTCTAACATTGCCCACAATTATCAACTTTCTAAGTCTTTCTAAACAGGAGAAATCGCAAAACATAGTCATTTCTTCATTGGCGTCCAAAAACAACGCTTTTTTACACTCCGATCTCCCTTTCTCTTGGAAACAATGACTTACATCAATTCTTTTACATAATTCTTGTTTCTCATGACATTTCTAACATTGCCCACAATTATCAACTTTCTAAGTCTTTCTAAACAGGAGAAATCGCAAAACATAGTCATTTCTTCATTGGCGTCCAAAAACAACGCTTTTTTACACTCCGATCTCCCTTTCTCTTGGAAACAATGACTTACATCAATTCTTTTACATAATTCTTGTTTCTCATGACATTTCTAACATTGCCCACAATTATCAACTTTCTAAGTCTTTCTAAACAGGAGAAATCGCAAAACATAGTCATTTCTTCATTGGCGTCCAAAAACAACGCTTTTTTACACTCCGATCTCCCTTTCTCTTGGAAACAATGACTTACATCAATTCTTTTACATAATTCTTGTTTCTCATGACATTTCTAACATTGCCCACAATTATCAACTTTCTAAGTCTTTCTAAACAGGAGAAATCGCAAAACATAGTCATTTCTTCATTGGCGTCCAAAAACAACGCTTTTTTACACTCCGATCTCCCTTTCTCTTGGAAACAATGACTTACATCAATTCTTTTACATAATTCTTGTTTCTCATGACATTTCTAACATTGCCCACAATTATCAACTTTCTAAGTCTTTCTAAACAGGAGAAATCGCAAAACATAGTCATTTCTTCATTGGCGTCCAAAAACAACGCTTTTTTACACTCCGATCTCCCTTTCTCTTGGAAACAATGACTTACATCAATTCTTTTACATAATTCTTGTTTCTCATGACATTTCTAACATTGCCCACAATTATCAACTTTCTAAGTCTTTCTAAACAGGAGAAATCGCAAAACATAGTCATTTCTTCATTGGCGTCCAAAAACAACGCTTTTTTACACTCCGATCTCCCTTTCTCTTGGAAACAATGACTTACATCAATTCTTTTACATAATTCTTGTTTCTCATGACATTTCTAACATTGCCCACAATTATCAACTTTCTAAGTCTTTCTAAACAGGAGAAATCGCAAAACATAGTCATTTCTTCATTGGCGTCCAAAAACAACGCTTTTTTACACTCCGATCTCCCTTTCTCTTGGAAACAATGACTTACATCAATTCTTTTACATAATTCTTGTTTCTCATGACATTTCTAACATTGCCCACAATTATCAACTTTCTAAGTCTTTCTAAACAGGAGAAATCGCAAAACATAGTCATTTCTTCATTGGCGTCCAAAAACAACGCTTTTTTACACTCCGATCTCCCTTTCTCTTGGAAACAATGACTTACATCAATTCTTTTACATAATTCTTGTTTCTCATGACATTTCTAACATTGCCCACAATTATCAACTTTCTAAGTCTTTCTAAACAGGAGAAATCGCAAAACATAGTCATTTCTTCATTGGCGTCCAAAAACAACGCTTTTTTACACTCCGATCTCCCTTTCTCTTGGAAACAATGACTTACATCAATTCTTTTACATAATTCTTGTTTCTCATGACATTTCTAACATTGCCCACAATTATCAACTTTCTAAGTCTTTCTAAACAGGAGAAATCGCAAAACATAGTCATTTCTTCATTGGCGTCCAAAAACAACGCTTTTTTACACTCCGATCTCCCTTTCTCTTGGAAACAATGACTTACATCAATTCTTTTACATAATTCTTGTTTCTCATGACATTTCTAACATTGCCCACAATTATCAACTTTCTAAGTCTTTCTAAACAGGAGAAATCGCAAAACATAGTCATTTCTTCATTGGCGTCCAAAAACAACGCTTTTTTACACTCCGATCTCCCTTTCTCTTGGAAACAATGACTTACATCAATTCTTTTACATAATTCTTGTTTCTCATGACATTTCTAACATTGCCCACAATTATCAACTTTCTAAGTCTTTCTAAACAGGAGAAATCGCAAAACATAGTCATTTCTTCATTGGCGTCCAAAAACAACGCTTTTTTACACTCCGATCTCCCTTTCTCTTGGAAACAATGACTTACATCAATTCTTTTACATAATTCTTGTTTCTCATGACATTTCTAACATTGCCCACAATTATCAACTTTCTAAGTCTTTCTAAACAGGAGAAATCGCAAAACATAGTCATTTCTTCATTGGCGTCCAAAAACAACGCTTTTTTACACTCCGATCTCCCTTTCTCTTGGAAACAATGACTTACATCAATTCTTTTACATAATTCTTGTTTCTCATGACATTTCTAACATTGCCCACAATTATCAACTTTCTAAGTCTTTCTAAACAGGAGAAATCGCAAAACATAGTCATTTCTTCATTGGCGTCCAAAAACAACGCTTTTTTACACTCCGATCTCCCTTTCTCTTGGAAACAATGACTTACATCAATTCTTTTACATAATTCTTGTTTCTCATGACATTTCTAACATTGCCCACAATTATCAACTTTCTAAGTCTTTCTAAACAGGAGAAATCGCAAAACATAGTCATTTCTTCATTGGCGTCCAAAAACAACGCTTTTTTACACTCCGATCTCCCTTTCTCTTGGAAACAATGACTTACATCAATTCTTTTACATAATTCTTGTTTCTCATGACATTTCTAACATTGCCCACAATTATCAACTTTCTAAGTCTTTCTAAACAGGAGAAATCGCAAAACATAGTCATTTCTTCATTGGCGTCCAAAAACAACGCTTTTTTACACTCCGATCTCCCTTTCTCTTGGAAACAATGACTTACATCAATTCTTTTACATAATTCTTGTTTCTCATGACATTTCTAACATTGCCCACAATTATCAACTTTCTAAGTCTTTCTAAACAGGAGAAATCGCAAAACATAGTCATTTCTTCATTGGCGTCCAAAAACAACGCTTTTTTACACTCCGATCTCCCTTTCTCTTGGAAACAATGACTTACATCAATTCTTTTACATAATTCTTGTTTCTCATGACATTTCTAACATTGCCCACAATTATCAACTTTCTAAGTCTTTCTAAACAGGAGAAATCGCAAAACATAGTCATTTCTTCATTGGCGTCCAAAAACAACGCTTTTTTACACTCCGATCTCCCTTTCTCTTGGAAACAATGACTTACATCAATTCTTTTACATAATTCTTGTTTCTCATGACATTTCTAACATTGCCCACAATTATCAACTTTCTAAGTCTTTCTAAACAGGAGAAATCGCAAAACATAGTCATTTCTTCATTGGCGTCCAAAAACAACGCTTTTTTACACTCCGATCTCCCTTTCTCTTGGAAACAATGACTTACATCAATTCTTTTACATAATTCTTGTTTCTCATGACATTTCTAACATTGCCCACAATTATCAACTTTCTAAGTCTTTCTAAACAGGAGAAATCGCAAAACATAGTCATTTCTTCATTGGCGTCCAAAAACAACGCTTTTTTACACTCCGATCTCCCTTTCTCTTGGAAACAATGACTTACATCAATTCTTTTACATAATTCTTGTTTCTCATGACATTTCTAACATTGCCCACAATTATCAACTTTCTAAGTCTTTCTAAACAGGAGAAATCGCAAAACATAGTCATTTCTTCATTGGCGTCCAAAAACAACGCTTTTTTACACTCCGATCTCCCTTTCTCTTGGAAACAATGACTTACATCAATTCTTTTACATAATTCTTGTTTCTCATGACATTTCTAACATTGCCCACAATTATCAACTTTCTAAGTCTTTCTAAACAGGAGAAATCGCAAAACATAGTCATTTCTTCATTGGCGTCCAAAAACAACGCTTTTTTACACTCCGATCTCCCTTTCTCTTGGAAACAATGACTTACATCAATTCTTTTACATAATTCTTGTTTCTCATGACATTTCTAACATTGCCCACAATTATCAACTTTCTAAGTCTTTCTAAACAGGAGAAATCGCAAAACATAGTCATTTCTTCATTGGCGTCCAAAAACAACGCTTTTTTACACTCCGATCTCCCTTTCTCTTGGAAACAATGACTTACATCAATTCTTTTACATAATTCTTGTTTCTCATGACATTTCTAACATTGCCCACAATTATCAACTTTCTAAGTCTTTCTAAACAGGAGAAATCGCAAAACATAGTCATTTCTTCATTGGCGTCCAAAAACAACGCTTTTTTACACTCCGATCTCCCTTTCTCTTGGAAACAATGACTTACATCAATTCTTTTACATAATTCTTGTTTCTCATGACATTTCTAACATTGCCCACAATTATCAACTTTCTAAGTCTTTCTAAACAGGAGAAATCGCAAAACATAGTCATTTCTTCATTGGCGTCCAAAAACAACGCTTTTTTACACTCCGATCTCCCTTTCTCTTGGAAACAATGACTTACATCAATTCTTTTACATAATTCTTGTTTCTCATGACATTTCTAACATTGCCCACAATTATCAACTTTCTAAGTCTTTCTAAACAGGAGAAATCGCAAAACATAGTCATTTCTTCATTGGCGTCCAAAAACAACGCTTTTTTACACTCCGATCTCCCTTTCTCTTGGAAACAATGACTTACATCAATTCTTTTACATAATTCTTGTTTCTCATGACATTTCTAACATTGCCCACAATTATCAACTTTCTAAGTCTTTCTAAACAGGAGAAATCGCAAAACATAGTCATTTCTTCATTGGCGTCCAAAAACAACGCTTTTTTACACTCCGATCTCCCTTTCTCTTGGAAACAATGACTTACATCAATTCTTTTACATAATTCTTGTTTCTCATGACATTTCTAACATTGCCCACAATTATCAACTTTCTAAGTCTTTCTAAACAGGAGAAATCGCAAAACATAGTCATTTCTTCATTGGCGTCCAAAAACAACGCTTTTTTACACTCCGATCTCCCTTTCTCTTGGAAACAATGACTTACATCAATTCTTTTACATAATTCTTGTTTCTCATGACATTTCTAACATTGCCCACAATTATCAACTTTCTAAGTCTTTCTAAACAGGAGAAATCGCAAAACATAGTCATTTCTTCATTGGCGTCCAAAAACAACGCTTTTTTACACTCCGATCTCCCTTTCTCTTGGAAACAATGACTTACATCAATTCTTTTACATAATTCTTGTTTCTCATGACATTTCTAACATTGCCCACAATTATCAACTTTCTAAGTCTTTCTAAACAGGAGAAATCGCAAAACATAGTCATTTCTTCATTGGCGTCCAAAAACAACGCTTTTTTACACTCCGATCTCCCTTTCTCTTGGAAACAATGACTTACATCAATTCTTTTACATAATTCTTGTTTCTCATGACATTTCTAACATTGCCCACAATTATCAACTTTCTAAGTCTTTCTAAACAGGAGAAATCGCAAAACATAGTCATTTCTTCATTGGCGTCCAAAAACAACGCTTTTTTACACTCCGATCTCCCTTTCTCTTGGAAACAATGACTTACATCAATTCTTTTACATAATTCTTGTTTCTCATGACATTTCTAACATTGCCCACAATTATCAACTTTCTAAGTCTTTCTAAACAGGAGAAATCGCAAAACATAGTCATTTCTTCATTGGCGTCCAAAAACAACGCTTTTTTACACTCCGATCTCCCTTTCTCTTGGAAACAATGACTTACATCAATTCTTTTACATAATTCTTGTTTCTCATGACATTTCTAACATTGCCCACAATTATCAACTTTCTAAGTCTTTCTAAACAGGAGAAATCGCAAAACATAGTCATTTCTTCATTGGCGTCCAAAAACAACGCTTTTTTACACTCCGATCTCCCTTTCTCTTGGAAACAATGACTTACATCAATTCTTTTACATAATTCTTGTTTCTCATGACATTTCTAACATTGCCCACAATTATCAACTTTCTAAGTCTTTCTAAACAGGAGAAATCGCAAAACATAGTCATTTCTTCATTGGCGTCCAAAAACAACGCTTTTTTACACTCCGATCTCCCTTTCTCTTGGAAACAATGACTTACATCAATTCTTTTACATAATTCTTGTTTCTCATGACATTTCTAACATTGCCCACAATTATCAACTTTCTAAGTCTTTCTAAACAGGAGAAATCGCAAAACATAGTCATTTCTTCATTGGCGTCCAAAAACAACGCTTTTTTACACTCCGATCTCCCTTTCTCTTGGAAACAATGACTTACATCAATTCTTTTACATAATTCTTGTTTCTCATGACATTTCTAACATTGCCCACAATTATCAACTTTCTAAGTCTTTCTAAACAGGAGAAATCGCAAAACATAGTCATTTCTTCATTGGCGTCCAAAAACAACGCTTTTTTACACTCCGATCTCCCTTTCTCTTGGAAACAATGACTTACATCAATTCTTTTACATAATTCTTGTTTCTCATGACATTTCTAACATTGCCCACAATTATCAACTTTCTAAGTCTTTCTAAACAGGAGAAATCGCAAAACATAGTCATTTCTTCATTGGCGTCCAAAAACAACGCTTTTTTACACTCCGATCTCCCTTTCTCTTGGAAACAATGACTTACATCAATTCTTTTACATAATTCTTGTTTCTCATGACATTTCTAACATTGCCCACAATTATCAACTTTCTAAGTCTTTCTAAACAGGAGAAATCGCAAAACATAGTCATTTCTTCATTGGCGTCCAAAAACAACGCTTTTTTACACTCCGATCTCCCTTTCTCTTGGAAACAATGACTTACATCAATTCTTTTACATAATTCTTGTTTCTCATGACATTTCTAACATTGCCCACAATTATCAACTTTCTAAGTCTTTCTAAACAGGAGAAATCGCAAAACATAGTCATTTCTTCATTGGCGTCCAAAAACAACGCTTTTTTACACTCCGATCTCCCTTTCTCTTGGAAACAATGACTTACATCAATTCTTTTACATAATTCTTGTTTCTCATGACATTTCTAACATTGCCCACAATTATCAACTTTCTAAGTCTTTCTAAACAGGAGAAATCGCAAAACATAGTCATTTCTTCATTGGCGTCCAAAAACAACGCTTTTTTACACTCCGATCTCCCTTTCTCTTGGAAACAATGACTTACATCAATTCTTTTACATAATTCTTGTTTCTCATGACATTTCTAACATTGCCCACAATTATCAACTTTCTAAGTCTTTCTAAACAGGAGAAATCGCAAAACATAGTCATTTCTTCATTGGCGTCCAAAAACAACGCTTTTTTACACTCCGATCTCCCTTTCTCTTGGAAACAATGACTTACATCAATTCTTTTACATAATTCTTGTTTCTCATGACATTTCTAACATTGCCCACAATTATCAACTTTCTAAGTCTTTCTAAACAGGAGAAATCGCAAAACATAGTCATTTCTTCATTGGCGTCCAAAAACAACGCTTTTTTACACTCCGATCTCCCTTTCTCTTGGAAACAATGACTTACATCAATTCTTTTACATAATTCTTGTTTCTCATGACATTTCTAACATTGCCCACAATTATCAACTTTCTAAGTCTTTCTAAACAGGAGAAATCGCAAAACATAGTCATTTCTTCATTGGCGTCCAAAAACAACGCTTTTTTACACTCCGATCTCCCTTTCTCTTGGAAACAATGACTTACATCAATTCTTTTACATAATTCTTGTTTCTCATGACATTTCTAACATTGCCCACAATTATCAACTTTCTAAGTCTTTCTAAACAGGAGAAATCGCAAAACATAGTCATTTCTTCATTGGCGTCCAAAAACAACGCTTTTTTACACTCCGATCTCCCTTTCTCTTGGAAACAATGACTTACATCAATTCTTTTACATAATTCTTGTTTCTCATGACATTTCTAACATTGCCCACAATTATCAACTTTCTAAGTCTTTCTAAACAGGAGAAATCGCAAAACATAGTCATTTCTTCATTGGCGTCCAAAAACAACGCTTTTTTACACTCCGATCTCCCTTTCTCTTGGAAACAATGACTTACATCAATTCTTTTACATAATTCTTGTTTCTCATGACATTTCTAACATTGCCCACAATTATCAACTTTCTAAGTCTTTCTAAACAGGAGAAATCGCAAAACATAGTCATTTCTTCATTGGCGTCCAAAAACAACGCTTTTTTACACTCCGATCTCCCTTTCTCTTGGAAACAATGACTTACATCAATTCTTTTACATAATTCTTGTTTCTCATGACATTTCTAACATTGCCCACAATTATCAACTTTCTAAGTCTTTCTAAACAGGAGAAATCGCAAAACATAGTCATTTCTTCATTGGCGTCCAAAAACAACGCTTTTTTACACTCCGATCTCCCTTTCTCTTGGAAACAATGACTTACATCAATTCTTTTACATAATTCTTGTTTCTCATGACATTTCTAACATTGCCCACAATTATCAACTTTCTAAGTCTTTCTAAACAGGAGAAATCGCAAAACATAGTCATTTCTTCATTGGCGTCCAAAAACAACGCTTTTTTACACTCCGATCTCCCTTTCTCTTGGAAACAATGACTTACATCAATTCTTTTACATAATTCTTGTTTCTCATGACATTTCTAACATTGCCCACAATTATCAACTTTCTAAGTCTTTCTAAACAGGAGAAATCGCAAAACATAGTCATTTCTTCATTGGCGTCCAAAAACAACGCTTTTTTACACTCCGATCTCCCTTTCTCTTGGAAACAATGACTTACATCAATTCTTTTACATAATTCTTGTTTCTCATGACATTTCTAACATTGCCCACAATTATCAACTTTCTAAGTCTTTCTAAACAGGAGAAATCGCAAAACATAGTCATTTCTTCATTGGCGTCCAAAAACAACGCTTTTTTACACTCCGATCTCCCTTTCTCTTGGAAACAATGACTTACATCAATTCTTTTACATAATTCTTGTTTCTCATGACATTTCTAACATTGCCCACAATTATCAACTTTCTAAGTCTTTCTAAACAGGAGAAATCGCAAAACATAGTCATTTCTTCATTGGCGTCCAAAAACAACGCTTTTTTACACTCCGATCTCCCTTTCTCTTGGAAACAATGACTTACATCAATTCTTTTACATAATTCTTGTTTCTCATGACATTTCTCACATTGCCCACAATTATCAACTTTCTAAGTCTTTCTAAACAGGAGAAATCGCAAAACATAGTCATTTCTTCATTGGCGTCCAAAAACAACGCTTTTTTACACTCCGATCTCCCTTTCTCTTGGAAACAATGACTTACATCAATTCTTTTACATAATTCTTGTTTCTCATGACATTTCTAACATTGCCCACAATTATCAACTTTCTAAGTCTTTCTAAACAGGAGAAATCGCAAAACATAGTCATTTCTTCATTGGCGTCCAAAAACAACGCTTTTTTACACTCCGATCTCCCTTTCTCTTGGAAACAATGACTTACATCAATTCTTTTACATAATTCTTGTTTCTCATGACATTTCTAACATTGCCCACAATTATCAACTTTCTAAGTCTTTCTAAACAGGAGAAATCGCAAAACATAGTCATTTCTTCATTGGCGTCCAAAAACAACGCTTTTTTACACTCCGATCTCCCTTTCTCTTGGAAACAATGACTTACATCAATTCTTTTACATAATTCTTGTTTCTCATGACATTTCTAACATTGCCCACAATTATCAACTTTCTAAGTCTTTCTAAACAGGAGAAATCGCAAAACATAGTCATTTCTTCATTGGCGTCCAAAAACAACGCTTTTTTACACTCCGATCTCCCTTTCTCTTGGAAACAATGACTTACATCAATTCTTTTACATAATTCTTGTTTCTCATGACATTTCTAACATTGCCCACAATTATCAACTTTCTAAGTCTTTCTAAACAGGAGAAATCGCAAAACATAGTCATTTCTTCATTGGCGTCCAAAAACAACGCTTTTTTACACTCCGATCTCCCTTTCTCTTGGAAACAATGACTTACATCAATTCTTTTACATAATTCTTGTTTCTCATGACATTTCTAACATTGCCCACAATTATCAACTTTCTAAGTCTTTCTAAACAGGAGAAATCGCAAAACATAGTCATTTCTTCATTGGCGTCCAAAAACAACGCTTTTTTACACTCCGATCTCCCTTTCTCTTGGAAACAATGACTTACATCAATTCTTTTACATAATTCTTGTTTCTCATGACATTTCTAACATTGCCCACAATTATCAACTTTCTAAGTCTTTCTAAACAGGAGAAATCGCAAAACATAGTCATTTCTTCATTGGCGTCCAAAAACAACGCTTTTTTACACTCCGATCTCCCTTTCTCTTGGAAACAATGACTTACATCAATTCTTTTACATAATTCTTGTTTCTCATGACATTTCTAACATTGCCCACAATTATCAACTTTCTAAGTCTTTCTAAACAGGAGAAATCGCAAAACATAGTCATTTCTTCATTGGCGTCCAAAAACAACGCTTTTTTACACTCCGATCTCCCTTTCTCTTGGAAACAATGACTTACATCAATTCTTTTACATAATTCTTGTTTCTCATGACATTTCTAACATTGCCCACAATTATCAACTTTCTAAGTCTTTCTAAACAGGAGAAATCGCAAAACATAGTCATTTCTTCATTGGCGTCCAAAAACAACGCTTTTTTACACTCCGATCTCCCTTTCTCTTGGAAACAATGACTTACATCAATTCTTTTACATAATTCTTGTTTCTCATGACATTTCTAACATTGCCCACAATTATCAACTTTCTAAGTCTTTCTAAACAGGAGAAATCGCAAAACATAGTCATTTCTTCATTGGCGTCCAAAAACAACGCTTTTTTACACTCCGATCTCCCTTTCTCTTGGAAACAATGACTTACATCAATTCTTTTACATAATTCTTGTTTCTCATGACATTTCTAACATTGCCCACAATTATCAACTTTCTAAGTCTTTCTAAACAGGAGAAATCGCAAAACATAGTCATTTCTTCATTGGCGTCCAAAAACAACGCTTTTTTACACTCCGATCTCCCTTTCTCTTGGAAACAATGACTTACATCAATTCTTTTACATAATTCTTGTTTCTCATGACATTTCTAACATTGCCCACAATTATCAACTTTCTAAGTCTTTCTAAACAGGAGAAATCGCAAAACATAGTCATTTCTTCATTGGCGTCCAAAAACAACGCTTTTTTACACTCCGATCTCCCTTTCTCTTGGAAACAATGACTTACATCAATTCTTTTACATAATTCTTGTTTCTCATGACATTTCTAACATTGCCCACAATTATCAACTTTCTAAGTCTTTCTAAACAGGAGAAATCGCAAAACATAGTCATTTCTTCATTGGCGTCCAAAAACAACGCTTTTTTACACTCCGATCTCCCTTTCTCTTGGAAACAATGACTTACATCAATTCTTTTACATAATTCTTGTTTCTCATGACATTTCTAACATTGCCCACAATTATCAACTTTCTAAGTCTTTCTAAACAGGAGAAATCGCAAAACATAGTCATTTCTTCATTGGCGTCCAAAAACAACGCTTTTTTACACTCCGATCTCCCTTTCTCTTGGAAACAATGACTTACATCAATTCTTTTACATAATTCTTGTTTCTCATGACATTTCTAACATTGCCCACAATTATCAACTTTCTAAGTCTTTCTAAACAGGAGAAATCGCAAAACATAGTCATTTCTTCATTGGCGTCCAAAAACAACGCTTTTTTACACTCCGATCTCCCTTTCTCTTGGAAACAATGACTTACATCAATTCTTTTACATAATTCTTGTTTCTCATGACATTTCTAACATTGCCCACAATTATCAACTTTCTAAGTCTTTCTAAACAGGAGAAATCGCAAAACATAGTCATTTCTTCATTGGCGTCCAAAAACAACGCTTTTTTACACTCCGATCTCCCTTTCTCTTGGAAACAATGACTTACATCAATTCTTTTACATAATTCTTGTTTCTCATGACATTTCTAACATTGCCCACAATTATCAACTTTCTAAGTCTTTCTAAACAGGAGAAATCGCAAAACATAGTCATTTCTTCATTGGCGTCCAAAAACAACGCTTTTTTACACTCCGATCTCCCTTTCTCTTGGAAACAATGACTTACATCAATTCTTTTACATAATTCTTGTTTCTCATGACATTTCTAACATTGCCCACAATTATCAACTTTCTAAGTCTTTCTAAACAGGAGAAATCGCAAAACATAGTCATTTCTTCATTGGCGTCCAAAAACAACGCTTTTTTACACTCCGATCTCCCTTTCTCTTGGAAACAATGACTTACATCAATTCTTTTACATAATTCTTGTTTCTCATGACATTTCTAACATTGCCCACAATTATCAACTTTCTAAGTCTTTCTAAACAGGAGAAATCGCAAAACATAGTCATTTCTTCATTGGCGTCCAAAAACAACGCTTTTTTACACTCCGATCTCCCTTTCTCTTGGAAACAATGACTTACATCAATTCTTTTACATAATTCTTGTTTCTCATGACATTTCTAACATTGCCCACAATTATCAACTTTCTAAGTCTTTCTAAACAGGAGAAATCGCAAAACATAGTCATTTCTTCATTGGCGTCCAAAAACAACGCTTTTTTACACTCCGATCTCCCTTTCTCTTGGAAACAATGACTTACATCAATTCTTTTACATAATTCTTGTTTCTCATGACATTTCTAACATTGCCCACAATTATCAACTTTCTAAGTCTTTCTAAACAGGAGAAATCGCAAAACATAGTCATTTCTTCATTGGCGTCCAAAAACAACGCTTTTTTACACTCCGATCTCCCTTTCTCTTGGAAACAATGACTTACATCAATTCTTTTACATAATTCTTGTTTCTCATGACATTTCTAACATTGCCCACAATTATCAACTTTCTAAGTCTTTCTAAACAGGAGAAATCGCAAAACATAGTCATTTCTTCATTGGCGTCCAAAAACAACGCTTTTTTACACTCCGATCTCCCTTTCTCTTGGAAACAATGACTTACATCAATTCTTTTACATAATTCTTGTTTCTCATGACATTTCTAACATTGCCCACAATTATCAACTTTCTAAGTCTTTCTAAACAGGAGAAATCGCAAAACATAGTCATTTCTTCATTGGCGTCCAAAAACAACGCTTTTTTACACTCCGATCTCCCTTTCTCTTGGAAACAATGACTTACATCAATTCTTTTACATAATTCTTGTTTCTCATGACATTTCTAACATTGCCCACAATTATCAACTTTCTAAGTCTTTCTAAACAGGAGAAATCGCAAAACATAGTCATTTCTTCATTGGCGTCCAAAAACAACGCTTTTTTACACTCCGATCTCCCTTTCTCTTGGAAACAATGACTTACATCAATTCTTTTACATAATTCTTGTTTCTCATGACATTTCTAACATTGCCCACAATTATCAACTTTCTAAGTCTTTCTAAACAGGAGAAATCGCAAAACATAGTCATTTCTTCATTGGCGTCCAAAAACAACGCTTTTTTACACTCCGATCTCCCTTTCTCTTGGAAACAATGACTTACATCAATTCTTTTACATAATTCTTGTTTCTCATGACATTTCTAACATTGCCCACAATTATCAACTTTCTAAGTCTTTCTAAACAGGAGAAATCGCAAAACATAGTCATTTCTTCATTGGCGTCCAAAAACAACGCTTTTTTACACTCCGATCTCCCTTTCTCTTGGAAACAATGACTTACATCAATTCTTTTACATAATTCTTGTTTCTCATGACATTTCTAACATTGCCCACAATTATCAACTTTCTAAGTCTTTCTAAACAGGAGAAATCGCAAAACATAGTCATTTCTTCATTGGCGTCCAAAAACAACGCTTTTTTACACTCCGATCTCCCTTTCTCTTGGAAACAATGACTTACATCAATTCTTTTACATAATTCTTGTTTCTCATGACATTTCTAACATTGCCCACAATTATCAACTTTCTAAGTCTTTCTAAACAGGAGAAATCGCAAAACATAGTCATTTCTTCATTGGCGTCCAAAAACAACGCTTTTTTACACTCCGATCTCCCTTTCTCTTGGAAACAATGACTTACATCAATTCTTTTACATAATTCTTGTTTCTCATGACATTTCTAACATTGCCCACAATTATCAACTTTCTAAGTCTTTCTAAACAGGAGAAATCGCAAAACATAGTCATTTCTTCATTGGCGTCCAAAAACAACGCTTTTTTACACTCCGATCTCCCTTTCTCTTGGAAACAATGACTTACATCAATTCTTTTACATAATTCTTGTTTCTCATGACATTTCTAACATTGCCCACAATTATCAACTTTCTAAGTCTTTCTAAACAGGAGAAATCGCAAAACATAGTCATTTCTTCATTGGCGTCCAAAAACAACGCTTTTTTACACTCCGATCTCCCTTTCTCTTGGAAACAATGACTTACATCAATTCTTTTACATAATTCTTGTTTCTCATGACATTTCTAACATTGCCCACAATTATCAACTTTCTAAGTCTTTCTAAACAGGAGAAATCGCAAAACATAGTCATTTCTTCATTGGCGTCCAAAAACAACGCTTTTTTACACTCCGATCTCCCTTTCTCTTGGAAACAATGACTTACATCAATTCTTTTACATAATTCTTGTTTCTCATGACATTTCTAACATTGCCCACAATTATCAACTTTCTAAGTCTTTCTAAACAGGAGAAATCGCAAAACATAGTCATTTCTTCATTGGCGTCCAAAAACAACGCTTTTTTACACTCCGATCTCCCTTTCTCTTGGAAACAATGACTTACATCAATTCTTTTACATAATTCTTGTTTCTCATGACATTTCTAACATTGCCCACAATTATCAACTTTCTAAGTCTTTCTAAACAGGAGAAATCGCAAAACATAGTCATTTCTTCATTGGCGTCCAAAAACAACGCTTTTTTACACTCCGATCTCCCTTTCTCTTGGAAACAATGACTTACATCAATTCTTTTACATAATTCTTGTTTCTCATGACATTTCTAACATTGCCCACAATTATCAACTTTCTAAGTCTTTCTAAACAGGAGAAATCGCAAAACATAGTCATTTCTTCATTGGCGTCCAAAAACAACGCTTTTTTACACTCCGATCTCCCTTTCTCTTGGAAACAATGACTTACATCAATTCTTTTACATAATTCTTGTTTCTCATGACATTTCTAACATTGCCCACAATTATCAACTTTCTAAGTCTTTCTAAACAGGAGAAATCGCAAAACATAGTCATTTCTTCATTGGCGTCCAAAAACAACGCTTTTTTACACTCCGATCTCCCTTTCTCTTGGAAACAATGACTTACATCAATTCTTTTACATAATTCTTGTTTCTCATGACATTTCTAACATTGCCCACAATTATCAACTTTCTAAGTCTTTCTAAACAGGAGAGAAATCGCAAAACATAGTCATTTCTTCATTGGCGTCCAAAAACAACGCTTTTTTACACTCCGATCTCCCTTTCTCTTGGAAACAATGACTTACATCAATTCTTTTACATAATTCTTGTTTCTCATGACATTTCTAACATTGCCCACAATTATCAACTTTCTAAGTCTTTCTAAACAGGAGAAATCGCAAAACATAGTCATTTCTTCATTGGCGTCCAAAAACAACGCTTTTTTACACTCCGATCTCCCTTTCTCTTGGAAACAATGACTTACATCAATTCTTTTACATAATTCTTGTTTCTCATGACATTTCTAACATTGCCCACAATTATCAACTTTCTAAGTCTTTCTAAACAGGAGAAATCGCAAAACATAGTCATTTCTTCATTGGCGTCCAAAAACAACGCTTTTTTACACTCCGATCTCCCTTTCTCTTGGAAACAATGACTTACATCAATTCTTTTACATAATTCTTGTTTCTCATGACATTTCTAACATTGCCCACAATTATCAACTTTCTAAGTCTTTCTAAACAGGAGAAATCGCAAAACATAGTCATTTCTTCATTGGCGTCCAAAAACAACGCTTTTTTACACTCCGATCTCCCTTTCTCTTGGAAACAATGACTTACATCAATTCTTTTACATAATTCTTGTTTCTCATGACATTTCTAACATTGCCCACAATTATCAACTTTCTAAGTCTTTCTAAACAGGAGAAATCGCAAAACATAGTCATTTCTTCATTGGCGTCCAAAAACAACGCTTTTTTACACTCCGATCTCCCTTTCTCTTGGAAACAATGACTTACATCAATTCTTTTACATAATTCTTGTTTCTCATGACATTTCTAACATTGCCCACAATTATCAACTTTCTAAGTCTTTCTAAACAGGAGAAATCGCAAAACATAGTCATTTCTTCATTGGCGTCCAAAAACAACGCTTTTTTACACTCCGATCTCCCTTTCTCTTGGAAACAATGACTTACATCAATTCTTTTACATAATTCTTGTTTCTCATGACATTTCTAACATTGCCCACAATTATCAACTTTCTAAGTCTTTCTAAACAGGAGAAATCGCAAAACATAGTCATTTCTTCATTGGCGTCCAAAAACAACGCTTTTTTACACTCCGATCTCCCTTTCTCTTGGAAACAATGACTTACATCAATTCTTTTACATAATTCTTGTTTCTCATGACATTTCTAACATTGCCCACAATTATCAACTTTCTAAGTCTTTCTAAACAGGAGAAATCGCAAAACATAGTCATTTCTTCATTGGCGTCCAAAAACAACGCTTTTTTACACTCCGATCTCCCTTTCTCTTGGAAACAATGACTTACATCAATTCTTTTACATAATTCTTGTTTCTCATGACATTTCTAACATTGCCCACAATTATCAACTTTCTAAGTCTTTCTAAACAGGAGAAATCGCAAAACATAGTCATTTCTTCATTGGCGTCCAAAAACAACGCTTTTTTACACTCCGATCTCCCTTTCTCTTGGAAACAATGACTTACATCAATTCTTTTACATAATTCTTGTTTCTCATGACATTTCTAACATTGCCCACAATTATCAACTTTCTAAGTCTTTCTAAACAGGAGAAATCGCAAAACATAGTCATTTCTTCATTGGCGTCCAAAAACAACGCTTTTTTACACTCCGATCTCCCTTTCTCTTGGAAACAATGACTTACATCAATTCTTTTACATAATTCTTGTTTCTCATGACATTTCTAACATTGCCCACAATTATCAACTTTCTAAGTCTTTCTAAACAGGAGAAATCGCAAAACATAGTCATTTCTTCATTGGCGTCCAAAAACAACGCTTTTTTACACTCCGATCTCCCTTTCTCTTGGAAACAATGACTTACATCAATTCTTTTACATAATTCTTGTTTCTCATGACATTTCTAACATTGCCCACAATTATCAACTTTCTAAGTCTTTCTAAACAGGAGAAATCGCAAAACATAGTCATTTCTTCATTGGCGTCCAAAAACAACGCTTTTTTACACTCCGATCTCCCTTTCTCTTGGAAACAATGACTTACATCAATTCTTTTACATAATTCTTGTTTCTCATGACATTTCTAACATTGCCCACAATTATCAACTTTCTAAGTCTTTCTAAACAGGAGAAATCGCAAAACATAGTCATTTCTTCATTGGCGTCCAAAAACAACGCTTTTTTACACTCCGATCTCCCTTTCTCTTGGAAACAATGACTTACATCAATTCTTTTACATAATTCTTGTTTCTCATGACATTTCTAACATTGCCCACAATTATCAACTTTCTAAGTCTTTCTAAACAGGAGAAATCGCAAAACATAGTCATTTCTTCATTGGCGTCCAAAAACAACGCTTTTTTACACTCCGATCTCCCTTTCTCTTGGAAACAATGACTTACATCAATTCTTTTACATAATTCTTGTTTCTCATGACATTTCTAACATTGCCCACAATTATCAACTTTCTAAGTCTTTCTAAACAGGAGAAATCGCAAAACATAGTCATTTCTTCATTGGCGTCCAAAAACAACGCTTTTTTACACTCCGATCTCCCTTTCTCTTGGAAACAATGACTTACATCAATTCTTTTACATAATTCTTGTTTCTCATGACATTTCTAACATTGCCCACAATTATCAACTTTCTAAGTCTTTCTAAACAGGAGAAATCGCAAAACATAGTCATTTCTTCATTGGCGTCCAAAAACAACGCTTTTTTACACTCCGATCTCCCTTTCTCTTGGAAACAATGACTTACATCAATTCTTTTACATAATTCTTGTTTCTCATGACATTTCTAACATTGCCCACAATTATCAACTTTCTAAGTCTTTCTAAACAGGAGAAATCGCAAAACATAGTCATTTCTTCATTGGCGTCCAAAAACAACGCTTTTTTACACTCCGATCTCCCTTTCTCTTGGAAACAATGACTTACATCAATTCTTTTACATAATTCTTGTTTCTCATGACATTTCTAACATTGCCCACAATTATCAACTTTCTAAGTCTTTCTAAACAGGAGAAATCGCAAAACATAGTCATTTCTTCATTGGCGTCCAAAAACAACGCTTTTTTACACTCCGATCTCCCTTTCTCTTGGAAACAATGACTTACATCAATTCTTTTACATAATTCTTGTTTCTCATGACATTTCTAACATTGCCCACAATTATCAACTTTCTAAGTCTTTCTAAACAGGAGAAATCGCAAAACATAGTCATTTCTTCATTGGCGTCCAAAAACAACGCTTTTTTACACTCCGATCTCCCTTTCTCTTGGAAACAATGACTTACATCAATTCTTTTACATAATTCTTGTTTCTCATGACATTTCTAACATTGCCCACAATTATCAACTTTCTAAGTCTTTCTAAACAGGAGAAATCGCAAAACATAGTCATTTCTTCATTGGCGTCCAAAAACAACGCTTTTTTACACTCCGATCTCCCTTTCTCTTGGAAACAATGACTTACATCAATTCTTTTACATAATTCTTGTTTCTCATGACATTTCTAACATTGCCCACAATTATCAACTTTCTAAGTCTTTCTAAACAGGAGAAATCGCAAAACATAGTCATTTCTTCATTGGCGTCCAAAAACAACGCTTTTTTACACTCCGATCTCCCTTTCTCTTGGAAACAATGACTTACATCAATTCTTTTACATAATTCTTGTTTCTCATGACATTTCTAACATTGCCCACAATTATCAACTTTCTAAGTCTTTCTAAACAGGAGAAATCGCAAAACATAGTCATTTCTTCATTGGCGTCCAAAAACAACGCTTTTTTACACTCCGATCTCCCTTTCTCTTGGAAACAATGACTTACATCAATTCTTTTACATAATTCTTGTTTCTCATGACATTTCTAACATTGCCCACAATTATCAACTTTCTAAGTCTTTCTAAACAGGAGAAATCGCAAAACATAGTCATTTCTTCATTGGCGTCCAAAAACAACGCTTTTTTACACTCCGATCTCCCTTTCTCTTGGAAACAATGACTTACATCAATTCTTTTACATAATTCTTGTTTCTCATGACATTTCTAACATTGCCCACAATTATCAACTTTCTAAGTCTTTCTAAACAGGAGAAATCGCAAAACATAGTCATTTCTTCATTGGCGTCCAAAAACAACGCTTTTTTACACTCCGATCTCCCTTTCTCTTGGAAACAATGACTTACATCAATTCTTTTACATAATTCTTGTTTCTCATGACATTTCTAACATTGCCCACAATTATCAACTTTCTAAGTCTTTCTAAACAGGAGAAATCGCAAAACATAGTCATTTCTTCATTGGCGTCCAAAAACAACGCTTTTTTACACTCCGATCTCCCTTTCTCTTGGAAACAATGACTTACATCAATTCTTTTACATAATTCTTGTTTCTCATGACATTTCTAACATTGCCCACAATTATCAACTTTCTAAGTCTTTCTAAACAGGAGAAATCGCAAAACATAGTCATTTCTTCATTGGCGTCCAAAAACAACGCTTTTTTACACTCCGATCTCCCTTTCTCTTGGAAACAATGACTTACATCAATTCTTTTACATAATTCTTGTTTCTCATGACATTTCTAACATTGCCCACAATTATCAACTTTCTAAGTCTTTCTAAACAGGAGAAATCGCAAAACATAGTCATTTCTTCATTGGCGTCCAAAAACAACGCTTTTTTACACTCCGATCTCCCTTTCTCTTGGAAACAATGACTTACATCAATTCTTTTACATAATTCTTGTTTCTCATGACATTTCTAACATTGCCCACAATTATCAACTTTCTAAGTCTTTCTAAACAGGAGAAATCGCAAAACATAGTCATTTCTTCATTGGCGTCCAAAAACAACGCTTTTTTACACTCCGATCTCCCTTTCTCTTGGAAACAATGACTTACATCAATTCTTTTACATAATTCTTGTTTCTCATGACATTTCTAACATTGCCCACAATTATCAACTTTCTAAGTCTTTCTAAACAGGAGAAATCGCAAAACATAGTCATTTCTTCATTGGCGTCCAAAAACAACGCTTTTTTACACTCCGATCTCCCTTTCTCTTGGAAACAATGACTTACATCAATTCTTTTACATAATTCTTGTTTCTCATGACATTTCTAACATTGCCCACAATTATCAACTTTCTAAGTCTTTCTAAACAGGAGAAATCGCAAAACATAGTCATTTCTTCATTGGCGTCCAAAAACAACGCTTTTTTACACTCCGATCTCCCTTTCTCTTGGAAACAATGACTTACATCAATTCTTTTACATAATTCTTGTTTCTCATGACATTTCTAACATTGCCCACAATTATCAACTTTCTAAGTCTTTCTAAACAGGAGAAATCGCAAAACATAGTCATTTCTTCATTGGCGTCCAAAAACAACGCTTTTTTACACTCCGATCTCCCTTTCTCTTGGAAACAATGACTTACATCAATTCTTTTACATAATTCTTGTTTCTCATGACATTTCTAACATTGCCCACAATTATCAACTTTCTAAGTCTTTCTAAACAGGAGAAATCGCAAAACATAGTCATTTCTTCATTGGCGTCCAAAAACAACGCTTTTTTACACTCCGATCTCCCTTTCTCTTGGAAACAATGACTTACATCAATTCTTTTACATAATTCTTGTTTCTCATGACATTTCTAACATTGCCCACAATTATCAACTTTCTAAGTCTTTCTAAACAGGAGAAATCGCAAAACATAGTCATTTCTTCATTGGCGTCCAAAAACAACGCTTTTTTACACTCCGATCTCCCTTTCTCTTGGAAACAATGACTTACATCAATTCTTTTACATAATTCTTGTTTCTCATGACATTTCTAACATTGCCCACAATTATCAACTTTCTAAGTCTTTCTAAACAGGAGAAATCGCAAAACATAGTCATTTCTTCATTGGCGTCCAAAAACAACGCTTTTTTACACTCCGATCTCCCTTTCTCTTGGAAACAATGACTTACATCAATTCTTTTACATAATTCTTGTTTCTCATGACATTTCTAACATTGCCCACAATTATCAACTTTCTAAGTCTTTCTAAACAGGAGAAATCGCAAAACATAGTCATTTCTTCATTGGCGTCCAAAAACAACGCTTTTTTACACTCCGATCTCCCTTTCTCTTGGAAACAATGACTTACATCAATTCTTTTACATAATTCTTGTTTCTCATGACATTTCTAACATTGCCCACAATTATCAACTTTCTAAGTCTTTCTAAACAGGAGAAATCGCAAAACATAGTCATTTCTTCATTGGCGTCCAAAAACAACGCTTTTTTACACTCCGATCTCCCTTTCTCTTGGAAACAATGACTTACATCAATTCTTTTACATAATTCTTGTTTCTCATGACATTTCTAACATTGCCCACAATTATCAACTTTCTAAGTCTTTCTAAACAGGAGAAATCGCAAAACATAGTCATTTCTTCATTGGCGTCCAAAAACAACGCTTTTTTACACTCCGATCTCCCTTTCTCTTGGAAACAATGACTTACATCAATTCTTTTACATAATTCTTGTTTCTCATGACATTTCTAACATTGCCCACAATTATCAACTTTCTAAGTCTTTCTAAACAGGAGAAATCGCAAAACATAGTCATTTCTTCATTGGCGTCCAAAAACAACGCTTTTTTACACTCCGATCTCCCTTTCTCTTGGAAACAATGACTTACATCAATTCTTTTACATAATTCTTGTTTCTCATGACATTTCTAACATTGCCCACAATTATCAACTTTCTAAGTCTTTCTAAACAGGAGAAATCGCAAAACATAGTCATTTCTTCATTGGCGTCCAAAAACAACGCTTTTTTACACTCCGATCTCCCTTTCTCTTGGAAACAATGACTTACATCAATTCTTTTACATAATTCTTGTTTCTCATGACATTTCTAACATTGCCCACAATTATCAACTTTCTAAGTCTTTCTAAACAGGAGAAATCGCAAAACATAGTCATTTCTTCATTGGCGTCCAAAAACAACGCTTTTTTACACTCCGATCTCCCTTTCTCTTGGAAACAATGACTTACATCAATTCTTTTACATAATTCTTGTTTCTCATGACATTTCTAACATTGCCCACAATTATCAACTTTCTAAGTCTTTCTAAACAGGAGAAATCGCAAAACATAGTCATTTCTTCATTGGCGTCCAAAAACAACGCTTTTTTACACTCCGATCTCCCTTTCTCTTGGAAACAATGACTTACATCAATTCTTTTACATAATTCTTGTTTCTCATGACATTTCTAACATTGCCCACAATTATCAACTTTCTAAGTCTTTCTAAACAGGAGAAATCGCAAAACATAGTCATTTCTTCATTGGCGTCCAAAAACAACGCTTTTTTACACTCCGATCTCCCTTTCTCTTGGAAACAATGACTTACATCAATTCTTTTACATAATTCTTGTTTCTCATGACATTTCTAACATTGCCCACAATTATCAACTTTCTAAGTCTTTCTAAACAGGAGAAATCGCAAAACATAGTCATTTCTTCATTGGCGTCCAAAAACAACGCTTTTTTACACTCCGATCTCCCTTTCTCTTGGAAACAATGACTTACATCAATTCTTTTACATAATTCTTGTTTCTCATGACATTTCTAACATTGCCCACAATTATCAACTTTCTAAGTCTTTCTAAACAGGAGAAATCGCAAAACATAGTCATTTCTTCATTGGCGTCCAAAAACAACGCTTTTTTACACTCCGATCTCCCTTTCTCTTGGAAACAATGACTTACATCAATTCTTTTACATAATTCTTGTTTCTCATGACATTTCTAACATTGCCCACAATTATCAACTTTCTAAGTCTTTCTAAACAGGAGAAATCGCAAAACATAGTCATTTCTTCATTGGCGTCCAAAAACAACGCTTTTTTACACTCCGATCTCCCTTTCTCTTGGAAACAATGACTTACATCAATTCTTTTACATAATTCTTGTTTCTCATGACATTTCTAACATTGCCCACAATTATCAACTTTCTAAGTCTTTCTAAACAGGAGAAATCGCAAAACATAGTCATTTCTTCATTGGCGTCCAAAAACAACGCTTTTTTACACTCCGATCTCCCTTTCTCTTGGAAACAATGACTTACATCAATTCTTTTACATAATTCTTGTTTCTCATGACATTTCTAACATTGCCCACAATTATCAACTTTCTAAGTCTTTCTAAACAGGAGAAATCGCAAAACATAGTCATTTCTTCATTGGCGTCCAAAAACAACGCTTTTTTACACTCCGATCTCCCTTTCTCTTGGAAACAATGACTTACATCAATTCTTTTACATAATTCTTGTTTCTCATGACATTTCTAACATTGCCCACAATTATCAACTTTCTAAGTCTTTCTAAACAGGAGAAATCGCAAAACATAGTCATTTCTTCATTGGCGTCCAAAAACAACGCTTTTTTACACTCCGATCTCCCTTTCTCTTGGAAACAATGACTTACATCAATTCTTTTACATAATTCTTGTTTCTCATGACATTTCTAACATTGCCCACAATTATCAACTTTCTAAGTCTTTCTAAACAGGAGAAATCGCAAAACATAGTCATTTCTTCATTGGCGTCCAAAAACAACGCTTTTTTACACTCCGATCTCCCTTTCTCTTGGAAACAATGACTTACATCAATTCTTTTACATAATTCTTGTTTCTCATGACATTTCTAACATTGCCCACAATTATCAACTTTCTAAGTCTTTCTAAACAGGAGAAATCGCAAAACATAGTCATTTCTTCATTGGCGTCCAAAAACAACGCTTTTTTACACTCCGATCTCCCTTTCTCTTGGAAACAATGACTTACATCAATTCTTTTACATAATTCTTGTTTCTCATGACATTTCTAACATTGCCCACAATTATCAACTTTCTAAGTCTTTCTAAACAGGAGAAATCGCAAAACATAGTCATTTCTTCATTGGCGTCCAAAAACAACGCTTTTTTACACTCCGATCTCCCTTTCTCTTGGAAACAATGACTTACATCAATTCTTTTACATAATTCTTGTTTCTCATGACATTTCTAACATTGCCCACAATTATCAACTTTCTAAGTCTTTCTAAACAGGAGAAATCGCAAAACATAGTCATTTCTTCATTGGCGTCCAAAAACAACGCTTTTTTACACTCCGATCTCCCTTTCTCTTGGAAACAATGACTTACATCAATTCTTTTACATAATTCTTGTTTCTCATGACATTTCTAACATTGCCCACAATTATCAACTTTCTAAGTCTTTCTAAACAGGAGAAATCGCAAAACATAGTCATTTCTTCATTGGCGTCCAAAAACAACGCTTTTTTACACTCCGATCTCCCTTTCTCTTGGAAACAATGACTTACATCAATTCTTTTACATAATTCTTGTTTCTCATGACATTTCTAACATTGCCCACAATTATCAACTTTCTAAGTCTTTCTAAACAGGAGAAATCGCAAAACATAGTCATTTCTTCATTGGCGTCCAAAAACAACGCTTTTTTACACTCCGATCTCCCTTTCTCTTGGAAACAATGACTTACATCAATTCTTTTACATAATTCTTGTTTCTCATGACATTTCTAACATTGCCCACAATTATCAACTTTCTAAGTCTTTCTAAACAGGAGAAATCGCAAAACATAGTCATTTCTTCATTGGCGTCCAAAAACAACGCTTTTTTACACTCCGATCTCCCTTTCTCTTGGAAACAATGACTTACATCAATTCTTTTACATAATTCTTGTTTCTCATGACATTTCTAACATTGCCCACAATTATCAACTTTCTAAGTCTTTCTAAACAGGAGAAATCGCAAAACATAGTCATTTCTTCATTGGCGTCCAAAAACAACGCTTTTTTACACTCCGATCTCCCTTTCTCTTGGAAACAATGACTTACATCAATTCTTTTACATAATTCTTGTTTCTCATGACATTTCTAACATTGCCCACAATTATCAACTTTCTAAGTCTTTCTAAACAGGAGAAATCGCAAAACATAGTCATTTCTTCATTGGCGTCCAAAAACAACGCTTTTTTACACTCCGATCTCCCTTTCTCTTGGAAACAATGACTTACATCAATTCTTTTACATAATTCTTGTTTCTCATGACATTTCTAACATTGCCCACAATTATCAACTTTCTAAGTCTTTCTAAACAGGAGAAATCGCAAAACATAGTCATTTCTTCATTGGCGTCCAAAAACAACGCTTTTTTACACTCCGATCTCCCTTTCTCTTGGAAACAATGACTTACATCAATTCTTTTACATAATTCTTGTTTCTCATGACATTTCTAACATTGCCCACAATTATCAACTTTCTAAGTCTTTCTAAACAGGAGAAATCGCAAAACATAGTCATTTCTTCATTGGCGTCCAAAAACAACGCTTTTTTACACTCCGATCTCCCTTTCTCTTGGAAACAATGACTTACATCAATTCTTTTACATAATTCTTGTTTCTCATGACATTTCTAACATTGCCCACAATTATCAACTTTCTAAGTCTTTCTAAACAGGAGAAATCGCAAAACATAGTCATTTCTTCATTGGCGTCCAAAAACAACGCTTTTTTACACTCCGATCTCCCTTTCTCTTGGAAACAATGACTTACATCAATTCTTTTACATAATTCTTGTTTCTCATGACATTTCTAACATTGCCCACAATTATCAACTTTCTAAGTCTTTCTAAACAGGAGAAATCGCAAAACATAGTCATTTCTTCATTGGCGTCCAAAAACAACGCTTTTTTACACTCCGATCTCCCTTTCTCTTGGAAACAATGACTTACATCAATTCTTTTACATAATTCTTGTTTCTCATGACATTTCTAACATTGCCCACAATTATCAACTTTCTAAGTCTTTCTAAACAGGAGAAATCGCAAAACATAGTCATTTCTTCATTGGCGTCCAAAAACAACGCTTTTTTACACTCCGATCTCCCTTTCTCTTGGAAACAATGACTTACATCAATTCTTTTACATAATTCTTGTTTCTCATGACATTTCTAACATTGCCCACAATTATCAACTTTCTAAGTCTTTCTAAACAGGAGAAATCGCAAAACATAGTCATTTCTTCATTGGCGTCCAAAAACAACGCTTTTTTACACTCCGATCTCCCTTTCTCTTGGAAACAATGACTTACATCAATTCTTTTACATAATTCTTGTTTCTCATGACATTTCTAACATTGCCCACAATTATCAACTTTCTAAGTCTTTCTAAACAGGAGAAATCGCAAAACATAGTCATTTCTTCATTGGCGTCCAAAAACAACGCTTTTTTACACTCCGATCTCCCTTTCTCTTGGAAACAATGACTTACATCAATTCTTTTACATAATTCTTGTTTCTCATGACATTTCTAACATTGCCCACAATTATCAACTTTCTAAGTCTTTCTAAACAGGAGAAATCGCAAAACATAGTCATTTCTTCATTGGCGTCCAAAAACAACGCTTTTTTACACTCCGATCTCCCTTTCTCTTGGAAACAATGACTTACATCAATTCTTTTACATAATTCTTGTTTCTCATGACATTTCTAACATTGCCCACAATTATCAACTTTCTAAGTCTTTCTAAACAGGAGAAATCGCAAAACATAGTCATTTCTTCATTGGCGTCCAAAAACAACGCTTTTTTACACTCCGATCTCCCTTTCTCTTGGAAACAATGACTTACATCAATTCTTTTACATAATTCTTGTTTCTCATGACATTTCTAACATTGCCCACAATTATCAACTTTCTAAGTCTTTCTAAACAGGAGAAATCGCAAAACATAGTCATTTCTTCATTGGCGTCCAAAAACAACGCTTTTTTACACTCCGATCTCCCTTTCTCTTGGAAACAATGACTTACATCAATTCTTTTACATAATTCTTGTTTCTCATGACATTTCTAACATTGCCCACAATTATCAACTTTCTAAGTCTTTCTAAACAGGAGAAATCGCAAAACATAGTCATTTCTTCATTGGCGTCCAAAAACAACGCTTTTTTACACTCCGATCTCCCTTTCTCTTGGAAACAATGACTTACATCAATTCTTTTACATAATTCTTGTTTCTCATGACATTTCTAACATTGCCCACAATTATCAACTTTCTAAGTCTTTCTAACACAGGAGAAATCGCAAAACATAGTCATTTCTTCATTGGCGTCCAAAAACAACGCTTTTTTACACTCCGATCTCCCTTTCTCTTGGAAACAATGACTTACATCAATTCTTTTACATAATTCTTGTTTCTCATGACATTTCTAACATTGCCCACAATTATCAACTTTCTAAGTCTTTCTAAACAGGAGAAATCGCAAAACATAGTCATTTCTTCATTGGCGTCCAAAAACAACGCTTTTTTACACTCCGATCTCCCTTTCTCTTGGAAACAATGACTTACATCAATTCTTTTACATAATTCTTGTTTCTCATGACATTTCTAACATTGCCCACAATTATCAACTTTCTAAGTCTTTCTAAACAGGAGAAATCGCAAAACATAGTCATTTCTTCATTGGCGTCCAAAAACAACGCTTTTTTACACTCCGATCTCCCTTTCTCTTGGAAACAATGACTTACATCAATTCTTTTACATAATTCTTGTTTCTCATGACATTTCTAACATTGCCCACAATTATCAACTTTCTAAGTCTTTCTAAACAGGAGAAATCGCAAAACATAGTCATTTCTTCATTGGCGTCCAAAAACAACGCTTTTTTACACTCCGATCTCCCTTTCTCTTGGAAACAATGACTTACATCAATTCTTTTACATAATTCTTGTTTCTCATGACATTTCTAACATTGCCCACAATTATCAACTTTCTAAGTCTTTCTAAACAGGAGAAATCGCAAAACATAGTCATTTCTTCATTGGCGTCCAAAAACAAC